>VMBQ01007450.1:0-44954 GCA_007657795.1 Dreissena rostriformis | reverse complement strand
CAAAGGTTATTTATTAAAATGGCGTTTTCATTTTATTGTACGGGTACAATTATCCCTAATTTTAAACAGCCAGCTATTAATATAACACACTACCGTCCATTACTACCTATATATTAAGAAGATACAAACTTTAACCATCTTCATTTATTTACTTTTTTTATAAATAAATTTATTGAAAACATTATGTATGTATATAAACTTTGGTGTTCATGCACAACGTAATCTCGTGGAAAGGCATTGAATGTAAATATCATTGGTACTTACAGTAAAAAATACAAGTTTGACCTCTCAAAGACGATGCAATATTGCAAGGCACGTTATGAAATGTTGGCGCAATTTCGATCCTTTTTAAAGCACATACTTCACTTGAAATTTGATACGCAGGTTCCCCATAGGGACGCGCCTATGGTAATTGTCCGTTAATTTCAAACCGTTAATACTATTTAATTGCTTCATATCTATTTATTAAACGTTTCTTAAGTAACTGCCGAGTGATGCGAATGAAGTGTTTTATTATTGAATCATTGGTATTATCTTGTTCGTTTGACTCGAAACAATTTCCATTCAATAAAATCACAGTGTCGTCTCAATCGAAGGTTTACTCAATTAAAACGCCAATGGCGCTAGAAATCGTTGTATTTCAAATTCGGAAACCATATTAAACCGCGGCATTGTACACTGTGTATTAGCAACCTGCTGCGGTAATCCTTATCTTATCTTATCAGTTCAATACACAGACAACTTGCAACTGTACTGGAAACAGTGGATAACTGCCAAAATGACTGATGGCGTTTATTGCTAATTAAAAATTAACAACCGTCTAACTAATACTCTATATTTTCAGGTTTCATATAGACATCTGTCCGTTTGCTAATAACACAGTCTAATTGATTTTTTTATGGAAAGTAATGTGCTTACATTTTTCATTCAGAAAACGCATTGAGTCATAAATAAGTGATTAGAATGTGTGTGAAGAAAACTGCGTCTTAATGAAATAGCTACTTCCATATATATCAATTGTTACAAACATACTTATGTTACATATATAATATGCCATGTTGCCATGTTGGACACAATAATATCTAAAGTACTTTCAGTTATGTGTTTAGTTAGAATATACGCATACGACCATACGCATATATATATGCACTTGATTCTATAACAAGCTTTTATACTTAAAGAAAAAAAAACGACGGGTTATACCTTTAATAAAAGCATAAACAATATACAACATATGGGACGAAATTCTTAACTTTGATAGGTTTTTTCTTAATTTTTTTTAATTCGGGTCATGTTAAGGTAATCAGATAATTCAGTTTCAATGCTATGTATAAAGTAAATAAAATTTTAACATTTAAATAATTTCGCCACAAACCTATGTACATTTCAATAAGTCTATTTTTAAATATAGGAATAAATACATTTGAATTTACTGAATCCTGATACATCCAACATCTACAACACCGGTATTTTGAAGCAAGTCCCGTACGTTGGTTATCCAATTGTTACATCGTATTATATTTTCAGCACCGTTTCTCATATAACAGAGTGAACGATATACTATTCAACAATAGTTTAACAGGAACATGCATGTCTTTGGTGAATGAAAAAAGCGACCCATAGCCTTTACGCCTTAATCTTATAAAGTTTGAGTAGTTTGTATAAATGAACCACCACTTGATAGTACAATGCCGAGAAAACTAAATGATTGAACCATTTCTATTTGCTCATTAATATGAAAAAAAAAGACTGGTTTTGTAACTTATTTCAACCCGTTTTATATATGACTACTTTTTTTCTACATTGACTTTCAGCTTCCATCGATGGAAAAAAATACAGCATCATCTGCCAACAATAAAAAATAAATAGATAGCTGGTCTAACGTTATTTTGTTTGATACGTTATTGACTGACTGACTGACTNACTGACTGACTGACGTTTATTACTACTCCCACTGTATCTACGTATGGTGGCATATTTTCTGCATACGATAACATGATAATAACGATATATTTGTAATCGCAAACATATCATACACATTAAATTGCACTAACGCGTGTTTCATCAGATATTGAGACGGTAACTGAAGTGAAAACGAAAGTTATTTTTCGCGAAATGTCAGTCAAACTCTTTTCATGAAGAGTGTTTTAAATGTTCGTGATTATTATCTTGCTTAAGTTTACTGTATGCAAATATATCACCACATCTAAGACCACTATCGCTATAACTTTATAATCGCCGAAATACACAACAAAATAGGTGGATTACAATGGCATTGTAATAATAAACAATATTTTAAAATTAATATAGCTAGGAATTTTCGTAGATTCATGTATTAAGTTTTCACCTAATCCACATCAATGTAAATATCCGGCCGGCCTAACTGACCGACGAGCGAACAGCCACTTACCTTGAGAGTGCAGCTCTTGCATCGTAATCCCCGTTGTGAAATGCACATTTCTTACACATGAACGCACGTTTACTGTCAGACCACCATTTTAGTCCATCATGAAGTACCCTCCGGTCTTCATCTGAAATATAATCTAAATAATATTATGACATATCAGTACATACACAAATGATAACAAAATAAATAGTAAATACAAATAATTACTACTTATTAATTTTTATTTCCCTGAAAAGGATTTTTTTTATATATGTTAACAGGTTGAATACATGTGCTTTCCGGTCTTCGTATTAAGTCAGTAAGGGAAAATAGCACAACAACATCGGCCGCCCTAGAGAATAAAAACAAGAGCACCGCATTTATGAAAGCCTTGCCCCCGCCGCCTTCAAAACACAAAGCCGCCGAAGCTCCCACAGCGGAGGAGCTCGCATTGTACGGGCGCTTGTGGTCGGACAGCGACGATGAGGCTTATACCTTTCGACTGCGACCCGGCGTCCTGCGCATGAATAGGCGTGCTAATAGTAAATCGATTATCGGGAGCAGGCTCTTTCGGTCCCAAGCTTTTTCGGCCCAGTCTGAAAATTCAGGTCTGTTCAGCCCCAAGCTTATTCGGCCCCAAATTGACCAGGCTTTTTGTCGATTGACTTTCGCACCAGTACTTTCCAAGATTTGTACAATAACAATCTTTCTAGTACCAGCCTTGTACATTTGCACAATCCTCAATTTGGTATCATGTGAAACTTAACCATTTTCGAATGTTACTTCAGTTTGAATCTGTATCTTAATTAAAACTGCAATTAAAGTTAACTTAAAATGTTGTATACTGTTCAATTTTATCCCGTGTCAAGTGTCACTGAATTCACAAGCTCTTGTAAATAAACAGCACGGCGTGCGATAACAAACTGGACTGAATCCCGATCAGACTCTCATATTTTGTATATTGTCATAAAACAATATTTAATATTACATTGCATTATGCAACTATAACAATATCTTCCAATGTTCTTAATTGTCCCCCGCCAAAGGCTTAGGGATATAGATTCGGCGTTGTCCGTCCGTCGGTCACAAACTTAATGGGTGTGTAGATATCAATAAGGAGGAGTTCCATGCTCAAGAACCATATCTCTAGACTTATTGCCCTTTTTTTGTTTGTGTATGATGTAACTTTCCGGGCTATATCTCAGATACTATACAAGATTTGAACATGAAACCTCATGGTTGTATACTGTTATTATCAATGTGGAGAATTGAAATGCATACAAACTTTTTCGGTGGGGGAAATCAATTCAACTATGTTGCTTGTTTATTTTGCAATAATTATCTACAGTTAACACGAATTTAAGTACATGTACCAGTATACGTTATGCTAAAAGACTAGTCCTTTACATCTTGAAACAATATAATGTGACACGCATGGTGGTATATATTGGTTACATTAAACTAAATCATAATTCTATACTGTGGTCCATTTGATAGTAGTTCATATGTAGAAAGAGTTCCTTTTCTCTTCTGGCTCCAAAGCCATTTAGCGATCGCACACATACTTTGTGTGGTTAAATCCCATATTTTATTATGTGTGTCCACAACATTTCATATTTTCATGGGGGGGGTNGGGGGGGGGGGGGGTGATATGTAGTTAAGGTAGAAAAATGCTTTTAAAATTGGCAGTTTTATAATAGGACCTTATGGAAAATGGAATTATCATAATGTGCATTAAATTTGCAAATATTTCATGTCACCATCATTTTGATGATAGTTCAAAATGTCATTGACAGCCGCCAGGATTACACAGTAACAGCATTTATTTATATTTATTGAAAAATATTCATTTTTATAAAAATCATAAGTATGGTCAATATTTAGTATTCTTCCATTTCAGGGGATAGTAGGGTAGACCTACAGTGTGCAATGGGGAAGAATCGCCGAAGTTGCTGAAGCAGAAATTTGAGCCGAGGCAGGCGCGTAGCTGTGCGTTGGAAATGTAGGCTCGTGCCTGCACATCATTTTGAAAAATCGAAAAAATAAAACGCCCGAAAATGCAAACAAAATCGAAGGCTATGGGGGTTACCCCTAGAGAATTCAAACATCAAATATTTTGGACATTAAACGTGTTCAACGAGTTCATATTCAAAACTTAGAAAGCAATCATAGCCTTTTTACTCTAGTCAAATGCACCTACATTAAGAATAGATTTGTAATAGTATTATGTAACCTCTCAAGCGTTTATGGTGAAAAACCATTATTTTGTTAAGACCGTCTGATCGAGTGACTGAGAGTTTCCTGTGCATGTACAAGTGTTTTTATGCTCCCCATATATATATACCATATAGTCGCCGCTTCGTGTCTCCGTGTGTCCGTCCGGATTTTTGTCCGGGCTATTTCTCAGCAACTAATGACCGGAATTCAATGAAACTTTATGGGAAGCTTCACTACCAAGAGGAGATGTGCATATTATCAGCGGGTTTTGATCTGATGATTTTTTTCACAGAGTTATGGCCCTTTGAAATTTTTCATTAACTGTACATATAGTGCAATTTTTCGTGTCCGGGCTATTTCTCAGCAACTAATGACCGGAATTCAATGAAACTTTATGGGAAGCTTCACTACCAAGAGGAGATGTGCATATTATCAGCGGGTTCTGGTCGGATGATTTTTCACAGAGTTATGGCCCTTTGAAATTTTCCATTGTACATATAGTGCAATTCTTGTCCGAGCTATTTCTCAGCAACTTATTACGGGAATTCAATGAAACTTTATGGGAAGCTTCACTACCAACAGGAGATGTGCATATTATCAGCCGGCTATGGTCGGATGATTTTTAGCTCAGCTGTTTTCGAAGAAACCTGAGGTATTGTCATAGCCCTCTCGTCCTACCGCGTCGTCGGCGTCGTCATCGTCGTCTTCCGAAAACTTTAACATTGGCCATAACTTTTGCAATATTGAAGATAGCAACTTGATATTTGGCATGCATGTGTATCTCATGGACCTGCACATTTTGAGTGATGAAAGGTCAAGGTCATCCTTCAAGGTCAAAGGTTCTTTTTTTTTTAGAGAGTAATGGCCCTTTGAAATACGTCCATGAAAACAAAATATAAAATATACTGTTCTTTTATGTTGCTAAACCATCCATTGTATTATTTTGTCCAAAGTTATGCCCCTCAAGACGTTTCCTTTTATCTGAACATATAGTGCAATATTGTGACAAAAAAAAACCTTTGGGGAGCATCACCCGTCTCCGACGGTTTCTTGTTTTTACTGTGGCGCGAGTATTTCAAACCAATGAATTCCTGTAATATTTCACTGTCCTATCCAGATCCACGTTGTTCGGTTGAAACGTTGTCAGATGATGACCGGCGTCGTCAATCAATCAATACATTAAACACTATCAATGATATTAAATGACTCAAATTGTAAACTATCAATTAATTCTTTTAAATCTCATAATAACAATCACTTTAGAAGCAGCATATAGTTGTACAGCATTTTGTTTTTTTTGCAAAACAAACACATTTATTCATCAACAAACAAAACTACATTAAATTTCAGGTAAAGTATCACCTGTTTCTAATGAATGTATGGAAAAATCGACGATTATAAATCGCGAGTGCAATTAATGTTGTTAAATAAAATATAAGGGAACAGGGGAAGAAAATGTTGCTGCCGATATTGTAACCGTTCTGAGAGAAAACGGTTTACCTTTAAAACAAATGCGTGCACAATGCTACGACGGCGCTGGAAATATGTCTGGTCAATTTAAGGGTGTCCAAGCAAGAATAAGGGAGCTTGCACCGTTCGCAAACTATGTGCACTGCAAGTCGCATTGTTTGAATCTAGCCCTTGTTCACAGTTCCAAAATACAATGCGTACGAACCATGATGGGGACAGTTCAAGACATCTCATTTTGCTTCAATTACTCGGCAAAACGTTTACACGCATTTAACGAAGAGTTGGAACTAGATGCAAACACCAATGAAGCTCTAAACGGGCGTACCAAACTGCATAATCTTTGTGAGACTCGTTGGTGTAGCAGAGCAGATGCGCTGACCACCTTCAAACAGTCGTTCCCAGTGGTCGTCAACGCACTTGACTGTCTGTAAGACGACAATGATGAGAAGGCTGGCCAGCACCTCAACGCCATACTTCGCTTTGACTTCAGAGTCGCACTGGTCACCACACAACACATTATCTCGTCCCTTGTCGGCCTGGCGGAAGTGCTCGAGAGGGTACAGCGAATAATGTATTACCAAGATGTTTAATGAACTGTTGCGGGTCATAACCGTTATTGTGTATCATTAAAACAATAATAATAATACATTAATAATAATGATAATAATTTTAAGTTATCGTACGCAAAATTAATACCAAATGTAACGTATTTTACTAGTTGTAGACTTTTGGTATAAGTTCGAAACAGATCTTAATTTAGAAACATTTTTTGGGTAATAACAAAGAAGTATTTGTTATTTCAGAAAAGCATGGATTTGTGAAGGCCGTACGCGTGCGCAGGATTTGAACGTTTATCTTATATGTTTTGTCATCTTACATGTTTAATTTCGCGGCTCAGACGATAATTCCATCGAGGAAACAGTCTGTCACAGATAAAGACATATCAGCCGTGTACAAATGCTATGCAGCGGACCTCCAGTGTGAACGTCAACAGCTGGCACGGGGTCAATCGATGGAAGGTCCGATGGAGTCTTATGGATGCCGACACACAGCCCCAAACCCTGCTTGATGCACTAAACACTTGTGGAAGCGCTTACCCATTTATTCAGCTGATACTCACAGAATTGCTCACCATGCTTGCAACATCAGCATCCTGCGAGCGGTCCTTCAGCTCTATGAAGCTTATTAAGACATACATTCGCTATACCATGAGCCTTACAGCGCTTGCAGTGCTCCACATCCACCGGGAAAGTGTAGTGGACAATGAAAAAGTGTCGGGACATGCAGTGCCTCTTACCAAACTTCAGCTATGCAAGTGAATTGCCATATGTTGCCAAAACTATATATATTATATGTTAACAATGTTTTCAACGAAACGAATAGTTTATTTTTAAAAACTATCATGAGAAAATCGCGTCTGCGCCAACTACTGGCCTTTTTTCCCGGGGGGGGGGGATGCCCTCGGACCCCCTAAAATGTGCCTGCACATCCTTGGAGGGCTCGCTACGCCCCTGCGAGGGTAAAGAGACCGACAGCCATGAAAACACACGACAAAAAAGGGCACACACAGTTGATGCTCATAAGCCAAGAAGGCAGAAGGTATAGTTAATTTATTATTACTGTATATAATTAATACTGAATCAACCACAAAAAGTGGTTTTGATTCGTGGTTACTTAATTATCTCCTTTGAAATTAAACGAAGATCCAAATTGTAAACTGACAAGGACGTCAATTGTCATAAGCTGTTATTTAATGGTACCGTTCTTTTAAAAAAACAAACCAAACATGTTTAACCTTATAACTTGAGATCAGTTCGAAGTAATTGTATTACCGATCATAAGTTAACGATGTTAGTGTATACAAAAACATTATAAGCAACAAATAATCTTTACAGACAAAGGCCGGAATACCAACTGCTGCTGTCCTGATAAGGGTACATCCATTGACTGTCTCGACCCAGCCACCAACCACAACCAATATCCAGGAAACTACAATAACAACACAGTCACCTACAGGGATTACAACGATGACCACCGCCATGCCAGCAAAGACGACGACAGCCATCCAGGATCTCACATGGACAACGCCAGCAATGGCGACCACCGCCGTCCAGGATCTCACATGGACAACGCCAGCAATGACGACCACCACCATCCAGGATCTCACATAGACAACGCCAGCAACGAAGACGACCGCCATCCAGGATTTTAAAGAGACAACGCCAGCAAAAACGACCACCCCATCCAGGATTTTACAGGGACAACACCAGCAACGACAACGACCACCATCCACGATCTCATTTGGGACAACGCCAGCAACGACGACGACTGCCATCCAGGAACCTACAATTATAACGACAACGATGGCCACCTCAACAACAACGATGATACAGACTCATGGAACTGCCAGAAGTGATGCTGTATCCAGATACGTGATGTCTACAATTGACCAGTTTGTGAACAGCAACAGGATGTTGCAGCGTGAACTTGATAAGATTCGGCCCCAGCAGGAAGCGCAGACAATGTCAACGCAGAAACAGACGACAGCGATAGGGGAGCTATGGACCACGATGGGGACGATGCTGGGTAATCGTCCAGCTATTTCCGAAGCTGTTCACGGACGCCAACATCCGAAACCACTATAACTACAACGGCGGTGGCCAAAACAGAAAATTAGATACTAGTATTAGCCCGACAAGGAACACAGCCTCGAAGCAGTATTTGATAATAAGATACGTAGATACAGTATTGGTTTTGGCAACAAATGCAACTCGATATTTCAGTATAGGCGTAAACTTGTCATGATGATTTTCATTGAAGTAAACAGCATTTGAATTATTGTACCAGCTACAGATTTGTGTGTAAAGTGTCAAAATTCATTGGCAAATTTAAAACCAGTGCTCATCTGTCAGATAAGGAAAATCATAACATACTAAGTGACTATACATGTCATGTTGAAAAGGCAACGCCAACTCTTCAAGGCCCTTGTTCTTTCTAGTTAAGCTGTGTTCATTACTACAAATGTCATTAGAGGTCTTGAAAAATTAGGCTTTTTAATAAAACAAGTTTGATCTCCAGAATAAAATCACAATGGTAAATAAGGTACCTCCTATGAGGTTTATTTGTGCTTTGTCCTGAAAGATCAACCACCAGCTCTTAATGAATTTTGCCATGTACATGTTATATCATAAATGTTGAACATGTCAGATATGGTGCTTCTAGCCGTACATGTTGGAAATCAATTATAATAAAGTATATATAGTGAAATATTTATAAATTGTATAATCCACTCAAAACAATATGATGCATTTTGTTTACAGGCGCAGAACCATGTTCACTGGATGCCACGCTGCAATATTCGTGGGATTTCGCCCAGTCTGTGAACGTAATCCTCATCACGCAATGCAAGCGGGACCAATCTACTTTGCTACAACACGAAAGTACCATGTGTTTGGGATGTGCTCTGAAGGAAAAAATGTGTTACGGTAGTGATTAGTTTAAAATATCTTCACAGTAAGTAATTGCTTTAATAAACTAGACATGTTATTATGCAATAATAAGAGTTTGGTGAAATTATCTCTGCCTCAGACTCAACTTACAACATTTCTTAATGTGAACTGACAGTGCGTTAAAATACATTTAACTTACTCCATATCACTACTTTTAGAGTTATACTTGTTGATATACATGTACTGAATTTTTTAGATTTTTTTAAACAATAAATGTAAGTATTTTAAATGATAATCTTGTATGCAATGTTTATAATTAACACTTTATTTCTTGCGTTTATTTTTAAAAAGTATTGTAATGTACATAAAATAATATTACAGTAAGACATATATTCTATCGGATTGACGAGTTGGAAATGCCTGGGAAGGTGGCTATTGCGTGACGAGTTTGGTGCACCATTATTTTTGTCACTTTGGCGCTTGAGAAAAACATGCAGACGTAATTTATTGCTATATATATACACCCTGAGATTTTGCTTTTAAATTGTATTGTCTTTCTTTTCATAGGAACGATTGAGTTAATGAAACATGTATATATCGTTGCCTTTTTTTAATTATTGTTACTTTAATCTATGTATTTTTATAATTATTATAAAATAATTAAAACTATTAGTTCATTTTGTTGCTGGACATTACATAATTATGTATCCATTCATTCATAAATGTTTGATAGCAATAATCTCCATTTAAATTTATATTATTTATTTTCAAAAAAGAAATGTTCCTTTGCAGATTCGGTTGGGCAGAATAAAAAACAACACCATCCTAGGCTATTTCATGTGGAGATTGTTGACAGATAATAAAACGGTCATTGCATTGCTTTAAAATATAACCGTATTAAAAGTATAATAATGTGAAGTGGTATAGCGACATTTGTAATTTTTATAATATTTGGTAAGTATTTTGTTGGCTTGTTTCCATCAATTACACCATGTACAAAGCATATTGGATTGAATCTTTTGAGGTTCAAACATGTAGAAAGTGATTATAAAATTGTTACTATTTGTTTTTTGAATATCATTGCAGGTCTGCATGAGTCTGTTTCATTTAGTATGATTTTACTTGGTCATATCAAGTTCACGCCAGATTGCCACTTTGGTGTGTGGAAAAAAAAATGGCGCAAATCAGACGCTGAATCTATAGAGGGCATAGCTAACACAGTTACAACGTCTTCTTGGTCGGGGCATAGCATTCCACAACGAGCTAATTATCCATCCTTTCTTTGATAATGACTTCAAACTTTTAAAAAACACTACAAAATACTACCACTTTTGCTGCAGTGCTGATGAGCCAGGCGTTCTCATTTTTCGAATGTTCTGTGACTCGGAGGAAATCAGATTTAACCTTTTAAAGGCAAGGCGAGGCCTTCCGACAGTGAATGTCTTATTAATAGTTGTTTCTTTTATTGAATATGACTTAGCCATGAATAATCCAAAAATCGTTTTTGGACAATATAAGCTGAACTAAGATTTATGATTAATGATTAACAACACACTCATAGTGATCTCACTATAAAATATTCTGTAGAGTATAATAATTACATTGTATCGTATGACTGGTATGTGTTCTAAAAATAATATCACTAACACTGTTGTAGTTCGTATTGACATCAAGATATGTGATGACTAAACATATGTTTTCATGGTATGTGTATATTTTTTTTTACCAGTAAACGAACATTTGTTGTTGTGTAAAGTACAATCTATAGTGATGTTTGCCATTGAATATGTAGAAAAACATCTTTTGTACCTCTACGTATGAAATTAGTGAATATTATTTTCTATCTACACTTATGGTCAGATTAATAGTATAATAACTGTACAAACATTTGTTATACCAGATATATATGCAATTGACAATTTACTGTTTCTATAGCAACTGTTGACTTAATTAATTATTTCGCACTAATTGCATCAATCACTGAATAAAATAGAATTTCTAAATTGAAAAAAATGTCTGCCAGTATAGATGCACACCCAAAATTGGATCATGAGCAGTTGTTAATTTTAGTTCAAGTTCGTTGCTATACAATATGTTCAATTTCAATACACACCTATTTTAAGAAAATGTGCAGACATTATTTTTACTATAAATATGTTTGTGATGTTCCATATATATCCAGAACATATTATGTTGATTTTGTTCTTATTTTGTGTTTTTAATTATTTTAAATGATAATAAATTTGAAAAAAAAAGAACATTTTTTTGTTTCCATGGCAGCCGTGAGCTTTTAATGATTAATGACTACAATTAATTCTGTAAATCGTAATTAATATGGTCATCGACATACACGAACAATCAACACAGACTGATCAGCATAACATGTACCAAAGATCTATAAATATACATGTTTGACCACATGAAACAACATGCTCAGAAAGAAAATGTTTTAACCCTATGTTGTATATTTAAAATATCCAAATAACAGTTTAATGTGTGTTAACATTTAATCCCCCCCAAAAAAAAATAAAAAAAATATAGGTTTCCTTTGGATTAAAGCTCATGCACAAACACAAATAAGCATGTCCGAAACACCAACGTTACACGTTTATATATGTGCATTAAAGTAAAGTTTATAATAAAACAAAAATTAATTAGTATGTAAACACATACATGTATCTTAAATTAAAAAGGTACGATAAGGCCAAAAACAATGTAAACATTTTATTTCAATATTGTCCCGTTAATACATTTTTGAGCAATTACTGTACTTCGAAGATAAGTACATTGTAATTTTGAAATAGCAATGACGTCACTATTGACATAGTGACATAATGGCATAACTGATGTTAGATAAGTAAATTACGCAGGTAATTTATATATAAAAATACCCCTACTACATGTCCGATCCGTATACAAGATTTCTCTTATGCATGTGTACACCGTTTTCAATTCTTAACATGTTTAACTCTTTCAGTGCTGGAACTTAATTTTGAAGGCCTTTGCAAAACAGTTTGGATCCAGATGAGACGCCACAGAACGTGGCGTCTCATCAGGATCCAAACTGTTTGTTATTCTGATAGTATTCTTTGAATTTTTTTTGGAAGAAAATGCTAATTTTAGATATTCAGCAGACGACATTTTAGCAGACGACAAATATCCCAGCATGCAAAGGGTTAAATGCTGAACATAGTTAAAATCACTCCTTGACGGTCCATTTCCACAACGCGCGATTGTAACGCCACGGAATTGACAATTTGTCACATATAAAGAAACTGTGAAATCTTATAGAGTTTGTTTTAATTTTAAATCAAGAATTGTTATGCATAATAGAAAAGGATATATATATTAAAAAAAATCATTTTATTTACAAAATCATTAATTCACGTAACAGGGCAAGGAATGAAGATGAATCAAGTGCTGTCCAGAACTATATAGATGCAATAGAAAATGAATACTTAATGCACAAAATACTCATATATAATTAAAGATCTTATGTTAAGTAAATCTATGAATTATTATCATATTCTATATAAGTCTTGTTTAAGTGAAAATAATATAAAATTAGCCATTCCCATGCGACATCATAGTCATAAACATAACAATCACCCTGATGAGCATTATTTTACATTGCATTTATATACATATAATAATAATATATTTGTTGAATTTTGTGATTGCACGAACACTTAGTTTAATAAAAACGTAAGTACAATTTAAGTTAAGATTTCCATAAGTAGCTTTATGGATACCGGCCCAGTACAACAGAATTTCACCTTCATGAGAAACGATGAAATGAAACTAAAACAAGTATTAATTACATCTCTTCTTTGATTAAAAAATCCGATCAGAATGTTTTTATTAGTATACATGTATATATCAAGAGTTGTTTTGTTGGTGGTTTCTTTGCCATAACAGGGAATTGAAACTACTCAGTTTTTTAAATAGTGATCTTATCTGTATTGAATCTCGAAATCTCTTGTTTTACCAAACTTTTTCTAATGAAATCGACACCAATGCCAACTAATAAGTTGGTAATTTTCAGTTCTGTGCGTTACGGAGATCGTGTACAAATCCTACATCGTGTTCAGCATTGGAGACAAGCGAGTCGTCTGGGAAACGTGGCAACATCGTGCACTCCAAATTGACTTACACTTTAGTTAACTATGTAATATTGCTGATGAAAAGTTGAAGGAAGTCGACTTTAGCAGAATACAGGGCGTCGATGCTGCAAGAGTTGGAAGGCATAATGGAAAAGATAAGTGCTAAAAGAAACGTAAATCTGTTAAATCCTTTAAATTGATTCTAGAGCATAGTATCGAGTGTAACGAAGAAGTTACGAAGTAGAAACGAAGTATATTTCAAGTCACAATTATTTTAGCATAAGAGAAAACCGATCAATTTACAAATAGAAATATTGATGGCACGTGACCAAAAATTCACAGAAGGTCATTAATGGTAAAAACTTCTTTCGAACTTACTGGAGAACATATTGTTATTCTTTGTGGTGTTGTATACATAAAATATGTATATGTGTAGATGTTTTACGAGTCTGATGACTTATGTTATTTGCAGCAAAAATACAAGGCAGAGGCGATGACAATTAAAAAGGCGGAAACATAACGTCACGCGGCGCGCTTAACGGGCCATACCGGAAGCCGGCAGCTTCATCTAACATCGCAACACAAGCGGCTGAAACTCAATTACCATTGAGACGCACAGGACTATGTTTCGCATGTGACAAACCGGGTCATCGGAAAGGAGCAGCTGGATGTTCAGCAAACAGCTCAAACAATAAGATAAGTTTATTATGTATTGAACCCCGTTATCAGAAAATGGGTAGTTTCGTTTTCGTCAGAAAACGTAACGTACAGAAAGTTCAATAAGTCGAACTTGATCAAACGGATCCAAGTATAGTTCGCCGGTAAGTTGAAGGAAGGCCCACGCGGTCAAGTAGCAGGAGACTACTGATACAAAGTACATTTCCGATGTAGTAAATTGCGGTTATAAGTTTACCATTCCGTCGGAAAACGGTAACGAACAGAAAGATCTGTCGCAATGTATCAAAAGGATCTTAGTATAAAACTGGATCAAAAGGATCATAGTATAGAAATTGATACCGGAAGTTCGCCGGTAAAACGAACGAAGGCCCATGTGGCCAAGCTATAGGAGGCAACTGATTGCTGATGTAGTAAATTGCAGTTATAACTTTCCTTTTCCGTCGGATAATGGTAACGTTCAGAAAGAGCTAAAAGTAGCAATGGATTAAAAAGGATCCTAGTATAGAAATTGATAAAACAGATCATAGTATAGAAATTGATACCGGAAGTGCGTCGGTAAGTAGACTAAAAGTCCACGTGGCATTTAACATGTTGTTAATACGAATGGGAAGCCTCGATATATTCGAGATTATTTTTTATTTATTTTTCCTACTTTCGATTTTAAAGGAGCGTATCATAACATTGATACATTCACGGAAAATTTGGTTTTAGCTATCAAGAGAAAAATAGGCAGTGTTATGTTGTTATAAGCTTCTTTTCGGCACTATAACAGCCGATCATATATATTTACTAAAACTCGGTAAAACTAAAACAAGAGGTATAATAGCATTTCTTACGTCAAATTGACTTAAAATAGTCATATGCTTTTGGATGATGGTACAGGGGCGGTTCCAGGATTTCTGGTTGGGGGGGCGGCGGGATATTGAAAGATTTGCTGGGGATCCAGGGGGCCGCTAGGGCCCCTGGCGGGTGCATGGCAAAGCCCTGCTAGGGGTAAAGCCCTGCTAGCTCCACGATTTTATTGATTTTGAAGGCTTTGACAACCACTTCTCGAGCATGTCACGCCTTATGTACTTTCATCAAAGTACCTTCTTATAATGCCAAAAAAGTGCATAGTTTATACGTTATACGGACGGATATAGCCGGAAGCAGAAGCGAATCAAAGGGGGGGGGGCGGATGCGGCGTACGCCCCCCCCCCCCTAAAATCGCCAAAGTAAAGTCAATTCATTTGATGTTTCACACGTAACTAGATCTAAATCACCTATATAACCTCAATTTTCTTCTTTTTTGTACACAACAGTTCCCACTTATCACAGACAATCGCTAAATGTTTTAACTTTAGACCAAGGTCAACAATGAAAGAAAAAAGATTTAATGCATTGGCATTACTGTTCCTACATAAGTATATTGACATAGATATCAATGAGGTTATAAACATATATGCGAGAAGACACCCTCGTATGATGCTGTTGCTAAACCCACTGTTGGACAGTTAAGTGAGATTGAAATAAAATCAAAGCAAGTTTTAACTGACTGTGAGACTGTTAGAGAGTTTCGGACTATGTATTATACTCTGTTCAATTGAGTGATAGATCTATTACGAATCAGTTAAATAAAATCTCGTCTTCATCTTGGTCATTACCTTGCTGTAGGTACAAAAATAGTTTTCATGCTCTCCCCCTCCCTGCTGTATTCGCCACTAGCCTGGTAACAGTTAGTGTTTTCTTCTTTATAGCATTTTTTTCCGGCTATACCCATCCGTGTTACGTATAAACTATGCACTTTTTGGCATTATAAGAAGGTACATAAGGCGTGACATGCTCGAGAAGTGGTAGTCAAAGCCTTCAAAGTCACTAAAATCGTGGAGCTTAAAGGGCGGCTTTGCCCTCCTAAACCCCCTAACAGGGCTTTGCCCTCCACCCACCACTCCACCAGGGGCCCTAGCGGCCCTCTGGACCCCCAGCAAATCTTTCAATATCCCGCCCCCTAACCAGAAATCCTGGAACCGCACCTGAGCATCAAGCAATACTTGGTATATTTAAATTGTGTATAAATCAATATGAGCTTCGCTCTGTGAAAAGGGGGATTAATGCATGTGCGTAAAGTGTCGTCCAGATTAACCTGTACAGTCCGCACAGGTTAATCAGGGACGAGACTTTCCGCTTTTAANAGTATGGTTCATTTGTTTTCGTTCGTTTTGATAAAATGTTGTATTTTCATAACGAATTTTAAAGTAAACCATTATCTGAAACACCATATGTTCCGTGAGCAATAGTGTTTGGCATTTTAACGCGGTTGTGTGGCCAATTTCACTGCCAATACCAGGCGCATCCTGCATTTCACCTTGTTAATGTTCTGATATGATCCGTTGCCATTTTGCGTATCATCCGGAAAAGTAGAAATGATTCAAATATTATCCGTGTTGGTTAGGCACCGTGAATGACGTTCATTACGTCTTATACACTTATGACGTCACCGGAAATGCAAATTATTGACGTTAGCGTCAAGGAAACGCCGATCAATCGCAAACTCAGTATTGAGCGAGAAAGACGCAAAACAAAAGCTATGGAAAACAAACGCTATTTCTTTGAACTTCGAAATCTGTCTGAAGAGCCATGTATCAGACAACGTCAGCTTCGGGTTCTTCAAGCGAAGTATGCACAAGAGGCGAGAGAGAAAGTCTATCATGAAATAAAAATACAGAAAAACCGAGGGATCTCTTTTGATGAATATGTTGCCGCCTTTGGCCTCGATAACTACTACACTTTGTGCAGATTGGAATTGGAGAATTATTTGAGAACTGGTATAATAATTTACATCTTTGCATTTTAGACGTTATATTTTATTATAAATTTATCATGGAACATCTACAGATAGTCGTTGTAGATAAAAATAATGTTTAATTATATGTGTTCTAGTAAGTATTAGCGATTATAGTTGAAATACTCTACTTGCATTTTTTTGCAGAAGTTCTTTAAACTGTCTTTTTATTTTAACAGGTAAAGAATATACAGCACGTAAAAAGTTCGAACACTTGTTGTCCTATTCTGGGTTTAGCATAAACCAAGGTTTTGTCGACATAGAACCACGTGCCAGGCCTAGCATTTGCCACGTGATACCACAACCGCCGTCGCCGGAAATGCTTAATTCAGAGAAGCCAATACTAAGCTTCGAAGCCCTGATGCTAGGGAACTATCCGGGTGTCACCATTCAAGAAGCTATTAGAGCTCCTTTTCAGAGTTCATCTATACCGGTCTCGGATGTTGTGACATACACTCCGACAAAGGTAGAAGCACGAGTATTAGACGATGGCTCTCAACTCGCAGCATATCGTGCCTATGACGACAGAGAGAATTCAGTTACTGCTCTCGGAACAAAGTTCTCGATGGTGATCCAATCGTCTGCAGCGGGCGATCAGAAAGGGACAATCCGCGTGAAAATTACTGATAAGGTAAGTACTGTTTGTATTGCACGCACAATTATAATTATATAATACGTATCTTACTATATATAGAAACAAATTCGTACAGTTTTTCATACCATTATCACAATTGCGGGGGCATTATAAATAATCGGACCTCACGCGAGGGCCGATTATTTATAATCGGCCCTCAGAATCGGATCGCGCGACGTTAACTGAACAAAATGGCGTCCACATTCAGTCTTTTCCAACGGTGATTCATAAAATTAAGCCACAAATCAACGAAATAATTAAAAATGATAATTAAACGTTGCACACAATTTAAATAATGAAAAAATATCGATTGCAACTAAAAGTTTAACTGTACTGTTGATAAGATTGATGAAACTTGTTGAGCTTTAAGTTTACAGGCGTCATCCAAAATCAACATTTTGTAAACGACACTCTTATCTCAATTTCAACTTTAATCCAATGCTTATAATAATAAAATTACAACGATATGCACTTCCATTTTCTGTTTTCGCATCCCTGGCCTTTATCTAAATTTATTTCAAACTACACTTTTTGAAACGTTTTAAGAAATCGAATGACTGCTCGGAGTGATTTATTTTATTCCTCCTGAAGTTTCCCATTATAAATTACAAACACACAATCCGAAATACGTTTTGGTTTCGTTCTATTCTATTTAAAATACATATTTTACTATAAAATAAACCACAACGTTCGAATTATTGTCACTTAAATCCAGAGTGTCTTGCTTAAAGCGGTGTGTTTCGTCACATACATTACGTCACACGAGATACGTCATAAATGTCGTAATCAGTTGAATGAAAATAAAAGTACGGAAAGCTGGTTCGGTAATAATTTTAAGTGAAGCAACAAAATATAATTACACAATACAGAAGAATCTCAAAACCTGTGCCAATCTATAATTTAGTATAAAAGTAAGATATATATTATAGACGTTAATACACGGCTGAGCCGGGCCGGGCAGTGATAATCGGCCCCAGGTCGCAAACGGCCCTCGGGCTAAAGCCCTCGGGCCGTTATGCTCCCTGCGGGCCGATTATCACTGCCCGGCCCGGCTCAGCCGTGTATTATCCTCTAAGTAAACCAGTAACAACAATGAACACATATGATTGTGTAATACATTTTTGTTGATCTCTCAATAATATTCTATTGAATAATTGTATGGCTCTTAATACCCGCGCAAACGAAGTTTGAATCGATCTGTCGATTGTTCGTTGTGTCAGTAAAATAATGTTTGTGGCGAGAACTACATATACAAACGATGACATTGAAACTTGAAAATATGTCTTCATCATGAAGTGTAGAAGCAAAATACGCATTATTCCTGTGCAATGATCAACTTATACTGGAGTAATGTGCCCATGAACTTAGCCATGGGCATGGGTGCTATGTCTGTGACAAAGCGGTCTAGGGGGTATCACTTTTCAGTCACGTCTGTGGCTAAGTTCTAGCTTTAGTAGCTGTTTATGATGCAATAAATGATTTAAAATTTAATTTAAAATATATAAGTTATTTATTATTGAATTTAAGCGTATGATATTAAAAATATATATATTTTGTCAATGTTTTCAGGCTGCCGATGTGAAACAGTCCGCCATCTTTGATCCGATACTCGCCACGGGAGACAATTCTGTGACAGCGGCGAAGGTCATCAAGAAGACAAGTGTGGCGGCCAGGATTGGCAAGTGGCTGAGACGTTTCTTTTACTGCACCAAGAAGTCTCAGCTTAAAGATTGACCGTGTTCATTATTGATTCAAATTATGCGATTTTTATCCTTGAACGACAAATATTTATCGGGTAAAATAAATAACCCGAACACAATACGAATGATGTTGTCTTTGTTGCCAGTTGTTTTGAAAGATAAAAAAAAACATAATACCATATGTACGTTTAACCACTCGGAGAGAGCTGGTGTCTTGTTTTGGTAAAATGAATAACCTTTTCCAACATGTTCTACCTGTCGTCAAAAGCCGTTTACAACTTTATGAACAGTTATTTATGTTTCGTTTAAATAAATTACCCGTCAAGCACAAATCCATATGTCGTCACTTATGTGTTTTACAAGACGACGGAAGAAAATGTTTACTTTTATTACAATTTAATAATCGATGTTTAACGATCGTGTATTCAAAGTTTAATAAAAGGCCGGTATATTCTATGTATTTGACATGTAAAAACTATATTACGCAATGTTTTTACGTTGCACGTCAGAACACTTCATACGCCTTAGAGTAGTATATGGTAATAGACAGGTAACAATATCTAAATACTTATTTAAAAAACCGACACTCACCTCTGTGCCAAAATAAAACATTATATTACTGATATTTTCACGTGTGATGTTGAGCGTATAATAGAAATAAACATGTCACATAACTTACAATAGTTCAAATGGCGATTGAGCAGAGATTCAACTATCATCTACATATGAGCCTCGCTCTCTGAAAAGGGGGGTTTAATGCATTTGCGTAAAGTGTCGTCCCAGATTAGCCTGTGCAGTTCGCACCGACTAATCAGGGATGACATTTTCCGCCTAAACTAGATTTTTGCTAAGAAGAGACTTTCCTTTAAACGAAAAATATCATTAAAGCGGAAAGTCTCGTCCCTGATTAGCCTGTGCGGACTGTACAGGCTAATCTGGACGACACTTTACACACATGCATTAATCCCCCTTTTCACAGAGCGAAGCTCATATTGATTTATACAAAATTTAAATATACCAAGTATTGCTTGATGCTCAGGGATTTCTGGTCAGGAGGCGGGATATTGAAAGATTTGCTGGGGGGTCCAGGGGGCCGCTAGGGCCCATGGTGGGTGGAGGGCAAAGCCCTGTTATTTGCCCTGTTATGGGGTTTAGGGGGCGAAGCCCCCCTTCAAGCTTTGAAGGCTTTGACAACCACTTCTCGAGCATGTCACGCCTTATGTACCTTCTTGAATCTCATGCTCGGACAATGTGATCGATATGCATAAAATCAGTTGTTCATAGCTGAAAACAGACTGGCTAGGCTAGAAAAAGTATTGATTCGAAGATTTATCAAATTCATCAAACGCAATTAAAAGTAGTACCAATAAGATTCGTAACTTGTATGGTAGGGTAGATAATTTCCTTTCAGAGCGTAATTGGAAATGTAGGTTACTAACAATATATATATACAATTGCATAAATGCCAGAGTATGGCAAGCGGTTCGTCGCATAATCCCAAGAAATTAGGCTTTTCATGAGAACCTAGGTTCTCATGAAAAACCTAGTTTCTTGGGATTATGCGTCGAACCGCTTGCCATAATCCGTGGTTATCATTTGGGAACCATAGTTCTCATGAGAACCTAGGTTCATAGAATTACTCTGTGAAAACCATAGTTCTCATGACGAGAACTTAAATTCTCATCTTTAATACTAAATCCGTGGTTTTCATTTGGGAACCATAGTTCTCACGAGAACCTAGGTTCCCAGAATTACGCGTCGGACGGCGTATAGGTTCCCAGAATTACGCGTCGGACGGCGTAAATTTGCTCGTTTGGAATACGGGACACATATTATTCAGGGAACATAGAACTTAGGTTCTCATGAGGACCTAAGTTATCATTTCAGAACCCTGGTTTTCAGCGAGGTTCGACGCATGATCCCAAGAAACTAGGTTTTTCATGAGAACCTAGGTTCTCATTCTGAGAACCAAAGTTCTCGTTTGAGATCCAAGGTTTTCACAAGAACCTAGGTTGTCGACAGCTTTTCGCATCGTTCTCTCGGATATCCTAAGTTTTCATGAGAACACAAGATTTCATTTGGGATCATAAGTTCTGGTAAGAACCTAGGTTCTCAGAATAAGAACCTAGGTTCTCATGAAAAACCTAGTTTATTTGGTTATGCGTCGAACCGCTTGCCATACCAGAGCTAGTTGGAAAGCTCCCGTTATTGTAACGGTGCGAGCTTTTTCCGAACTTACGTTCTGGAAAGAAAACACAAGGCAGTTAAACATCAGTGGAAAAGATTTCAAACACAATCAGGTGTGTTAGTTTAATATATTTGCTGATGCAAGTACAAGTTATGGAGGTTTTATAGCAAGTTGTAGCTTTAATGTAGATAGGCAAAATGATAGTCAGCTTAACGATTTTCATAATTAAAAAAACAGCAAATTTCTTTTAAAATTTGTTTTATGCCATTGACGAAGACAGTAAAGGTATGTTATCACGGTCTTTGAGATCCGAATATGAGAACAATTGGAATGCAAATGAGCTTCAGGAAAAGAGCAACCTGTTCCCGGAAGTAAACAGATTATTAACGAAACGAGATTTGGTATTCCAAGAAGTGAATACTATATTACACAGTACAAAACACGTTGGTACAATGCCAGTGTTTCTATAAACGAAACAGGTAATGCAGATTGTGATTTAACATTCAGTAAAACTGTCAGCCACCGGAAGTTGGTTTTCAAGAGAAACCGGATAAGTATTCCGTCGTTCAACATGACGTAAGTAAGATTGCTTATGATCAAGAAAATGCCTTGCATACGGCTCCAAAAGGTATGTTATGGCTCCCGGAAGTGAGCAGAAAGAGAGATATATAATCGAATTGTTGTCTGAAAAAAGTTTATTCATGAAAAAGCTTTAGATTTAAATATGTTTTGAGACAAAATAATATAACATTATATCCGGAATAGTTTCCACTACGATTGGCGGATAAAATCATGGTGTATAGCATTAGATACCCATATGTAAATCATTCAGTTGATATACTCGCATCGCATGTAAACAATAAATGCAGAAATTTTAATTCGCGATAGTGGGTTCAATGAACAGAGGCAGTGACGTGGGTGCCTTAGTTCAATATGGGGAAACAATGTAGACTGGTTAGTTCCGAACCTAGGTTGATATCGAACTGCATCAATAACATGATATCGGAGATTAAAATGCATCCTTGTTGTCCCAAAATGGGACATTTCGCCTTATTGGCTAATGTTGATTTGGCATACGGACATTTTAGAGATTTTGTAAAATATTGCAAAAAGTTTGGTAGAGACTGTATGATTCCAGGTTGTTTTGGTAAAACTAGATTATAATTTAATAAGATAGCGTTAAGCTGCATATTACAATACAGTTATTGATGTTTAGTACATATGTTTGACAGGAAATGTTTTGAGAGGTACTCTGAAGGAGCGATTAGAGGGCGCGGGCTTGCATGGGCTACGCAGAGATGACATGGCAGACAGAATGGCTAAATACTTAGAACAATCAAGAGCAGACAATACGGATAAAAAATCTTCATTTGAACATTTCAAATACTGCGAAGAAAATGCAGTCGCCATGCCAGCCTTACATATATCTGTAGCAATGTACATGGCTCAATTGATGGATCGAGGAAAATCTAATAACGTTTTTACATCTGTGTTTTACAGTATTAAATGGATTCATTCTATTAACAGTGTACATGATCCCGCGGAAGATTTAGCAAACAATTATACGAAGCTCCAAAGCGCGTGTGTTTCAAACCAGCTCACAAGAAAGATGTATCATGTACATGTACTTTCATTAGAGATGATACAAACATTGTGTTTGATATATGGAGATTCTACTGTTTTCATTGATTGATCATTTTTGGGTATGCAGGTACATGTATCATTCATATTAACAAAATAAAGTTAGTTTCGTTCTAATGACCTACAAGTGAAATCTGGTCACTTGGTTATTAATGTACGCCATAACAATACTGGCATGTATACGAATGGTTCGGATATTATTTTTGCAAAATGTACAACTACAGCTTCCCCATCATATATGCATATGGCGTTTTATTAACAAATATGTAATTAGCAAATTGGTCAAATGAATCAAATGAGTTTTTGTTCAAACCAGTCATTGGTTATATATATGTAATTATTTAGACCATCATGTAGGTCAGGTCAACGATGTTTTTTTTTTGTTATCCAAAGATAAAAAATAAATAAGTTACACAGTGTGAAGACGTATCTTCTCCCATCGGGTAATCTCAGCTTCTGATTAAAATGTGACAAATTACTAATTGGAGCGACCTAAGCCATCGGCGTTGCGCATTAAAACGGAATCTCCGTTCTTCTTGACAGTGCTATCTTTAGATGTGCTTTTATATTCAGTCTGATGACACATATTGAAAACGAGGTAAATAACAACATTTTGTAAGACGGCTTCGAAATGCGTGGTTTCCACTTGAAAGCTTGAACACAAATTACTGTGTTTAACCGTTCAGCAATTGGACGTTAAAGGGGCCGTCCAACAGATTAAGCGTCGCGCGACGCGAAACGATATTTTGGGAAACTACGATGATTGCTTATATAGCTGAAAAAATACATTCTCAACAAACAGGAGCGTGGATGGTCGAGTGGTCTAGACGGGTAACTTTTTACTCCAGGAATCCAGGGGTCAGTGGTTCGAGCCCTGTTGAGTTGTTGTTGTTTTTTTTCCTTTTTTTAAAATTGTATTCTTGTTTTTTTTACTGAAGATTTTTAGTTCAAATGTTTAAATTTATCAATATAAAGCATTTAAAGCATTTAATGACAAGCTTCAATACATGCCAAAATCTGTTGTACGGCCCCTTTAAGGTGTCGCAGTTTGTCACACAGAATCATCAGTTTGCGAATCGGCAACCAGTTTTCTTTTAAATAAATACTAAATGAGTGTGGATTACATGCTTATAAAAGTATTCGATTTTGTTATGTAAACGTTGTCGATAGAACATTCATCGATGAATTGTATTGTTTTAATTGACATTTCAAGTTGGCAACATTCTGGGGACAGCATTTGACCATATAGTATTGTTCACGTGACAGATACGTTTAGCATTTCGAAAAGAGTTAGACACATAAATATACTTCTATTAGGTTAAAATAATTCTCAGAGTGATCGAACCATAATGTCAACTATTGATCGAATAAATATATGTTATTAAGTACTTTGTGTTTATAAGCAATAATAGTACACGCGATATTTGAATATAATGCGATATTGGAACCTGTTGTTGTATAGATTCAATAATCAATATATCGAAGTGATATATTGAATGAACGTGTTCGCGAGTTTTCTTATTTAAGTCATTGTCACACACATGGCACACAGGAAAGTTTTCCACGCGGCTCCCTCGTAATGTCGTGCAATAGGTTGACAGCACGTAGTCTTCGTGGAAACTCAATTCATGTCGCACCGTTTGCACGGTCGTCTAAATTGGATTTATCAATGTTCAATGGGCATATCGACGGCGAATCATGGAATACTATTAAAAACCTTTAATTAGTATATTTTTACTGGTTGCTTTGCATATGTATCTCGTTTGTATAAATTTTTAAGTAAAATTATTATTTATTTTAATAAATGTCACGGACACACCTTTCTCGGGCGTGAGAAATAAGGAGTAGGCGTTAATGGTTATGAATTTAATTCGCATGAAGTAAATATATACGAATGCGCACTGTTGATAACGGCACTGCAGTGTTGTAAATGTGCGATTTTTTGTTGGAGTGAGTAGGAATGTATCGCTGAAATTAAATAAATATATGCGTGATTAAGGGACTTTGCTTTGGTTAAATACCTGTATTTATATAAGGGAAATATGGGGAAATACCGTCAGTATGGCTAGTAAACGCTTCTGGTAATGTCTGTTAAGGTCGTTTCCATTAAAATAATGGTCCAACGTATTTGTGGCGTGTTCTGAGAAAACTGGGCAAAATGCTTGTGCGTAAAGTGTCATCCCAGATTAGCCTGTGCAGTCCGCACAGGCTAATCCGGGACGACACTCTCCGCCTAAACTAGATTTTCGCTAAGAAGAGACATCATGTAAACGAACAATTCCATAAAAGCGGAAATTGTCGTCCCTGATTAGCCTGTGCGGACTGCACAGGCTAATCTGGGATGACAATTTACGCACGAGCATTTTGCCCAGTTTTTTCAGAACACGCCACATTTGCCAACATGTTTATGCACGATCGACACAATCCACTTTTGACCTGAGGGTTGCAAAGGCGTTTAGACTTCAAAACATTCAATCAATGACTTACTTGCCCTTCTGCTGATGTCAATCATTAGTTTATATGATGTTGAATATTGTCTGTTAATAATATATGACCGGGAGGTCACGGGTTCAATCCCCACTTTGGGAGCGTTCTTCAGATCCCAAAGACAGTAAGTTCTGGTTCTAGGCCCAGGAAACGGACTCGAGAGCGTTTCAAATAAGTACTTTAAATGCAATCGAGCTAAAATAAATAGGTTTTTAAAAATTGCTTACTTGCAAATTGTTAAGAATGCCGTTTTCGTCTGTTCGCACAAGAAGTAATGAAATCATAAAAAACGTATGTAATCGCTGATTGGAAATTGGATTACCAAAATGCAAATTTGCCCGTTCAACAACATTAGTAAACAACATACAATAACAACCCCGCCTAAAGTCGGTCGCGCATTATAGCACGGCAATACTACAATATCAGAGCTAGTATCGATCCGCGACTATAATGTCACTTGATGTATTTATCGGAAGAAACTCTTTTTAATACGTCCATGCATGTCTTTGCGAAACATTAGCAGATATAGAATGAATATGAGATTTTGCTCAATGTGTGTACAGATACAGAGGAATTATCGGTAATTTCGTGAGTAGATTTATATACATGTATTTATATTTGAGGGTGTTTTGTACGAGTGACTGTTTTGTAGCGTTTGTAGTTCATGTAATACAGTGAGTTCTCTACCACAAAACATAGAAACTAATTCTTCAAGCAAACGTGTGCGTGTGAGGTTGCATGCACCGAGGCTTGGCGCTGTTTCGTTTGTTACTGATTTGTTACTTCTGTTGCATGCATGCGATGAATACTTACACTAGGCCAGGGTCAAAGGAACAGTTTCTATTATTTTTATAACATCGCGATTAAATGATCGCAAAAATGCACTCCTTGTTGACGGTTGCATCGGTAAAATTTCGGAATATTTTAATATAATCCGTTTATACTAGTTTATGACTTCAAGCAAATAATTTAACCGACAGACAAAATAATTGGTCAGAGGTTTGTCGACTGTGCAAAACAGAACAGAACAGAGATGTACCTTACATTTGGTTATGGACGGACAGCCGTATAGTATTGGGCGTAAGCCGTATAGTATTGGACGTAATATTGTATATTACTATATATATATATATATATAGTAATATTGGCGTGAAGCGTTAATAATGGACAGCAAGAGCAAAGCGGGGGTCAGGAAATATACGTCGGCTGTCTAAGTAAGATATAAGCATCAAACTGTCAGTTATGCAAACTATGGAACATAAGGTTCCGTGTCCGATTCCGAACGGAAACTTAACCAACGCAATGACGCGTTGTTCAAACAACTAGAAGATTCAAGATTTATTTACAACATTTCCAGAAGGAAACTTTGCCCATGTGCACACATTTAAGTATAATGCAATATGATAACAACATAATTTTGTTTAAACCTATTTATTTAAGCTCGATTGCATTTAAAATACTTACTACTTATTTTAAACGCTCTCGAGTCCGTTTCCTGGGCCTAGAACCAGTACTTGGTGTCTAAAGAACGCTCTCACAGTGGGGATCGAACCCGTGACCTTCCTGTCGCTAATACACCTATATACATACTTATGATAAGCACTTAAATTATGAGTAAGCGAGATAAGGCTGCAGGCGGGTTACGTCTCGTCATATCTACCGTTACCTGTTCGCATTGGTCGTACCTGTAATTACCGTAACGGTTATCAAAAACGAGATGTTCTCGGCTCGTTCCCTGAAGCTATATTATGTAGAGACAACGTAATATAGACACTGGATTCCGACGATGAGTGGCCTGCCGTTGTGGCGCTTCTTGAGCTTTTGACATTTCCAAAGACCCATCCCCTAAATTCATTGTTTACAATATATACACAATGCATAAATGAAAGCGTGTCAGCATAGATAGACGACGTACACAAGTTTCATGTTGTGGTTATTGGATTTATGATCATGTAGCTCATCAATGAAAGTATGTGCGCCGATGGTGTATAATCATTTTATTTTATGATAGAAAGTAGTAACTCGCACAGTCTGGTCAGGAGCTCCCCGTCCGCGAATCATTGCACGTAACGTTTCGTGACTATATAGCGGACAGCGTAGCTCCAGGCCTGACTGTGCGATTGCGCAGGTTGGGCTGAAGCTACGCTGTCTGCAAATATCATAAGACCCATTTTTCGCATGACGCAACCGCAGGTACGGCGTCTCTTTCAAGAGTGAATCTGGAATACGCGAGAATTCCGATGGGTTGGGATATGGTGGGTGGTGTTGAAATAGTCATCTCCTGATTTGTGTGTAGAAGGGCGAAACGCATCTTTAACGTGTGCATTTGTACAAAAATAAAATAAGTGTCGTGCTTAGTGGACATTTTGGGTTGTTTTAATGGAATTTCATTTTTTCACCCAGTAAATCCTTTTCCGTTACACACGTGCGTTCGTGCACGTTAACTTGTGTATTACGTAACGCCCAGCCCTCGTTATGTCTATGTCAAATTGATCGAAGATCGAACTTCATGTACCGGTATTTGGTTTTAATAACGTTGAATGAGAATATAAATGGGGAAATGTAAGATTTGTCACCATGAATATCTATAATACATGAATGTAGTCCTGCACCCATGCATCAGGCATGTATTGACGCGAGACGTATACAATATCCAATTCATGTTGCATATTACTAACAATCCACAGATCTAAATTAATAATTGAGTGAAAACATGCATAGCTGAATTTAACTAAAGCCATCTTATTAACGTGTTAATAAAAAAAATAAAAATATTTAATATACTCGAGCCAATCAACTAACTGAGAATGGTAACGTTTGTTTGTTTACATTCAAACACGTGTATTACAACGCCATCTGTTGTCGTACATATTCCGCAAAATGGCGACCCGAGACGGGTCGGATGTTCGCAAGAAACCACAAGACATTTCTAACCAAAATACAACCTTGATGGTAAGATTAAGGAAACACATTGACGATATAAAGCTATTTGTTGTGTTTTATTTACGTGACGTGATCGACAGTAGCTTAGTAATAAAAATGTTGATGAAAGTATCGTGTGAGATTTTTTTCGTTTCAGCTTTGTAAAAAGCTGTCGCCAGTGTCGGTATTAATGTTATAATGTTATTGTTATTGATAATTATATGTGACCCTTTTGTATTCTTTGGGTGTAAATGCATAAATTACCAAATTGACTGATCTCATTTATTAATTGTAACAATAAATGAAGGTAGAGGGAAATAAGTATTGTTTCAAGTACAGTTTTAATTTTTAAAACAAGATTTATGTTTATGCTAATTGATTATCTTATAAAATGGTTAGGTTGGCTGCCATTTGCTAATCATATTTAAAGGGGCATATTGGCAGATTATATTATATTTTGAAAAACAAAAAATATCTTTGAAAAAGAAATTTGGTATATGTTAAATTATATTGCACACAAAAAGTTCAAACATAAATATTTAAAACAGTATAACATACAGTTAAATCCGGTAATCTTGTGCGTCAGGTAATGTTGCACACTCAGCATACTTACGATAACTTCAAAATGAATCACAAATTCCCTGCACTCATTCGCGTTATCATACTTTAAATTAAGAATTCATAAATCAAACGTGTTATTTAGCATTCCATTGCACAATATCCGATCATTTATGGTATTTTTTGGCCATTAAAAATATATCGCATCAGACGACATTGTCATCATTTCCCGCCATTCTGTTAAACCACATTTGGTATGATCTCTGCATGCGCAGTGGCCTAGTTTCGATATTTTCCATATTTTGAGCCTAAATGAGGTCATTACACCAAGTGCGCAAGATTACCTGACAGTTCTTCACTGAATTAATCAAATATTTTTGTTTTAATAAGCACATGAACTTCTTATTTTCATAACAAATTTAGATATTAAGTTGTCAATGTATAAAAGAACATGTTTTTAAACCAATTGACCCTTAACTGCGCAAGATTACCGGACAGCATTGTATAGGATAATAGTAATTACATAACTCAAATGCTTTTGAGATACTATTAGCATGCGTATTCGTATTATCATGAAGTGAAAAGATTTAAAAACATATCTGTTTTAAATGTCAATCTATAGTTAAATGTGTATTCTTGGACTTTCACTGTAACATCAAAAACTGCATTTAAATCGACAATGTTTTGACAAAATACTGGCTAGACTTAGCTATCTGTAGCAATCTGTATCATGTACAAAGTTTCTCATAATATCGACCCTTCTGATTGGTTCCTTAGATTTGTTACTATGCACATGTGCTTGTTCTATAAATAGTTTTTAAATGGAAATACAAAACTTTTGTTCATGTTGTTCTTAAAATATTTTTACATATTTTCACAAATAAGTGACTTGAAACACATTTGATAAATCTACTTATACACCATAAACACACTAACGCCAATATGCAATAATGTAAATATAACATAATTAAAATAATCATAGCATCAGCCTGGAGTAAACATGAGCAATGAAAACCGGCAATGATGATAATGATTGTCGTAATAATAGTCATTAATAAACAACGAATAAATTTAAACTTCTTAAAATTGAAAAACATTAACTGTCCAGAACTTGTTATGGGTTTTTGCAAGTGGACTTGCCAAAGTCATGATACAATTCGGATGGCCGATACTATGAGAGTTAGGGATATATGTGAGATGCTTATAAGATGCTGTTTGAGGACCTATGGCAAAATGAAATACCAAATGAATATATCCAGATATTGTGAAAACACGGTGTATTGAAATAAAACATCGACTGAATCATGGTCAGTGTTTCTTCTTTAGATATCATTCACTTTCCAGATGTCATGATGTAGAGTTGGGTATTTAATGAGACCAAACACGAGGCCCCTTAATAACGCCATATTAGCCAACTGAAGGTCCAATAACCGAAGACGAGATTTCCTTGTGAAATTGCCAAGATAAATTATGCATTCATCCTTCGAAATGTTTTAGATGTACTGAATTTCAAATTGATTAATTTATTATTGGTTTATTGTGTGCAGATCCGTAACACCTTTTTTGGCAGTGTATTTCGTTTTCTTAAAAATTTCATCACAATATCATTGTTACTAGATAAATGTTTGCATGAAAAAAGTGAATATACATTGTTTTTATGCCCCCGAAGGTGGGCATATAGTGATCGCACTGTCCGTCCGTCTGTCTGAAATTCCGTCACACTTTGCACTTTCGAAAAATGGTCATAACTTTTGCAATATTGATCATAGCAACTTGATATTTGGCATGCATGTGTTTCTCATGGAGCTGCACATTTTGAGTGGTGAAAGGTCAAGGTCATCCTTCAAGGTCAAAGGTAAAAAAATCAATAAAAAAAAATCAAAGTGGCGCAATAGGGGGCATTGTGTTTCTGACAAACACATCTCTTGTTATATATGTGTTTATTTAGGCAAAAAGAACTTGTCAATATGCCCCTTCTTACTTCAAAGTAAAAAATTGTGACTATTAAAATTACTGGCGTTCAATTAACAATCAGAGAGAATTCTAATATGACATATTTGAGCAGCGCCTGCATATTATGCCTTATTGCTTCTAACTCAGTGCTTTCCACAGGAATTTTTTCGGGCGCCCAGGGACTGTTAGGGGTGGCTTCAGGAGGGTTGTCCCCTCCCGACGTTGATTTTTATACGCCCGTTTTTTCAAAACGGAACGTTTTAAAGTTTCACCCTTGGCGGGCGGCAGGCGGCGGCGTCCACAGCAGTGTCCGCTCTCTAATTATCCCCACACTTTAAAAAAAAAAGGTGGGGATATTGTGGTTATATCTGCTGTCCGTCCGTCTGTCCGTCCGTCCTGGTCAATATCTCCTCCTACACTATTAGCACTAGAACCTTGAAACTTACACACATGGTAGCTATGAGCATATGTGTGACCCTGCACTATTTGGAATTTTGATCTGACCCCTGGGTCAAAAGTTATGGGGGTTGGGGTGGGCCCGGGTCAGAAATTATCACTCATTTTTTAGGTTATTTTACATTTACTTCTTCATTTCTACACCGATTCACTTCAAATTGATACTGGACCTCTCTTATGACAATGCGATCGATCTCAACCATGCATGGCCCCATTCCCAACCCTGGGGCGCCCCGCCCACATAGGCAACACCCACCAAAAATTGCCATTTACTATAATTTCTTCATTTCTACACAGATTCACTTCAAATTGATACTGAACTTCTCTTATGACAAAACGGTCAATCTCAACTATGCATGGCCCCATTACCAACCCTGGGGCGCCCCGCCCACATAGGTCACACCCACCCAAAATTGCCTTTACTATAACTTCTTCATTTCTACACCAATTCACTTCAAATTGATACTGAACTTATCTTATGACAATACGGTCAATCTCAACTATGCATGGNGCACTTTCGAAAAATGGTCATAACTTTTGCAATATTGATCATAGCAACTTGATATTTGGCATGCATGTGTAGCTTATGGAGCTTCACATTTTGAGTGGTGAAAGATCAAGGTCATCCTTCAAGGTCAAAGGTAAAAAAATAAAATAAAAAAAATCAAAGTGGAGCAATAGGGGGCATTGTGTTTCTGACAAACACATCTCTTGTTATATATGTGTATATATAGGCAAAAAAAACTTGTCAATATGCCCCTTCTTACTTGAAAGTAAAAAATTGTGACTATTAAAATTACCGGCGCTCAATTAACAATCAGAGAGAATTCTAATATGACATATTTGAGCAGCGCCTGCATATTATGCCTTATTGCTTCTAACTCAGTGCTTTCCACAGGAATTTTTTGCGGGCGCCCAGGGTCTGATAGGGGCGGCTGATAGGGGTGGCTTCGGGAGGGTTGTCCCCTCCCGACGTTGATTTTTTATACGCCCGTTTTTTCAAAACGGGACGTATTATAGTTTCACCCTTGGCGGGCGGTGGGCGGGCAGGCGGCGGCGTCTACAGCAGTGTCCGCTCTCTAATTCAAGTAGTTTTCATCCGATCTTCACCAAACTTGGTCAGAAGTTGTATCTGGACAATATCTACGTCAAGTTCAAATATGGGTCATGTTGGGTCAAAAACTAGGTCACTAGGTCACTTAGTGCATTTTAAGCATTAAGCATTGTGTAAAAAACCTTCGAACGGGCGTATCTTGTGACAATTGGCACTCTTGTTTTCTTTAATTTAACGTGTCAATTGACGTTCTGTGGTGCGTTATAACTCTTAAGAAAAACAGCTACACTATGTGATTGGTTACGATAAATGTTTTTAAGAGTCAAAAGACGTCATTTGGTGCGCTATGACTATTAAAGAAAACCCCAGCTATAAAGTCATATATAAAGATATATTTTTTAATTGTTTTAAAACTTTCCCCATAGACAGTTTAATCCCAACTCGAACGATTCCCCAATACATCCATATCAACCAGACTCTATTACTGCATACTTACTACTTTCAAGTTTCTATTCATAACCCAATAATCCTGTTTATTCCAATTTTAAAATCACATTTTGGATTCTGACGTTATGTGAGCTTGTTTATACAACACTCAATACACCCACGCTTCCAATGCAAATGACGCAACTATGTACATGCTGCATAATTTTTGCGCCCTTTTTATTGAGACAAAGAGTCAACACAAAATAAATTATCACTGTTTATTTGAAGCAAAAATCTGTTAATGTCGAGTTTATATTTACATTTGGAAGCGTGTTTCGGATAACAAATGTGTGAACATTAACATTGGGAATGGGTTTCGGATTACAAATTATGCTCATTTGAGATTTCAACAAAACATTAGCAGTTGCGTAAGGAATTCAACGATAATTTGTTAAAACACTTAACGAGTCAAGTAAATATTTTGACAGTATAATGCATGAAATGCACAACTTCCACGAGGATTACCGACAGTTGTCATCATCAGTCTTCTAAGTAAGTGATCACACATGTCATCTGCATGATTTAACTGCAGGTTTGCCTGCCTTCAAGTGCTGTCGCTCAAACAAAGCGTGCGCTCTCATTGGCCAATATTGATTTTCCAATACAGCGATGCTCCGCCTTTAGGCGGCTTTAGTTGGGTTAAGGGATAAATGTAATTGACAAAGGATCGTAAATCGGCTTTCAAAATTTTCGGCAAAGTAAATATCGCTTTGATCTCAAGAATGGCTAGTTGCAGAAGCAGCAAAAATACACTGATTGGAAAATGTCAGGCGCCCCGCGGACTCTGATTTCGAAATTCAAGCGCCCCGTTGAGGGACCGTTAAATGGCCTGTGGAAAGCACTGCTACATTTGTAACTAGAGAAATCCAAATAATGTATGATTGTATTACCTTTTATGATTATTATTTCTTTATAAGTCCTTCACATTAGCGGAATTAAATCTTAGAAACCCAGAGAAGGAAAACAGGCCAGTATTTTAAAGGAGCATTTTTTTATTTTGCATGCTTAAATAATTTTGTCACTTTTTTATTGTTTTAATGTTCTGCCTAAGTGAAACAACTGAACATTTAGATATTTTCTTTGTTGGTACTACATGTACACAGTATCCACATATAAATGGTTTGATTGATTCTGTTAAATCTTGCAAGAGTTCATATATACATGTATTTAAATATTATTTCAGACTATGCTGTGTACTAGTATTTGTTTTAATGCCTCAAGCAATATTCAAAATACCGGTACATGATGTCTGAAACCCGTATTTGGTATTTTATGAATTTACACAAACAAAATTTACTAACAATGGCATTAATAGGACACCCATATGGATGAGTAATCTTTATATCCATTTATTTGGTTTTTAATGGCCTCCTAATAGCAGCCATATGAATTATTTACAACAATCACAACCCATACAATGACAGCTACAAACCAGTATCAGAGCCTGATTTCCATCAGGTACCGGTAATCTGTTAATAAATGATGCTTGAGTGAGCAATTGCCTGTTAGATCTCATTTATTGGTTTTTCTTCAACCCATAACTTTGGTAAAGAAAATGAAACTATATGAGCCTCGCTCTGTGAAAAGGGGGTTTAATGCATGTGTGTAAAGTGTCGTCCCAGATTAGCCTGTGCAGTCCGCACAGGCTAATAGCCTGTGCAGTCCGCACAGGCTAATCAGGGATGACACTTTCCGCTTTAATTGTATTTTTCTTTTAAATAAAGACTCTTCTTAAGGAAAATCCAGTTTAGGCGGAAAGTGTCATCCCTGATAAGCCTGTGAAGACTGCGCAGGCTAATCTGGGACGACACTTTACACACATGCATTTAACCCCCTTTTCACAGAGCCAGGCACATATTGATCATCTGTATCGTGCTGTGATTGTATCAACTTTAAGCTTGTGAGCAAAGCCTCTCTGTCAATTAACCTTGGTAATCAAGACGCATAAGTGTCTTTGTTTAACTACTTGGCAGGTGTTTGGGGTTGTCAGTTTCGGGTTTAGAAAACAGGATTGCTTTAAAGTTTATAGATATATTTTAAGATTGACTTCTTGATAAAAGTGGGTGTTAAGTTCTATCTGAGCGTGCTTTTGTGTTAAACACTTCAACTGAACAGTAAAGTCGTGATGATGACCATTTGTTGCAAACTGTTAAAATGTTTAAACATATTTTGAAGGCAGTTATAGCCATTATTAGGGATTGTTTTGTTGAGCAATGAGGCAGATGAGGGGAAATGATGCAATAAAGTATAAAAGCTCTTCTACCACAATATCAGCATGTTTGATCACCGCAAACACAATAGTGCATTAAACACACACATTAATCTTTAACATTAGTGTTTTTATCAAATCAAGTTTTCCGATTAGTAATATTGGGGGAAAACAAAGCAAACCTGTTTGATGGGAACCTGACCCTCATTAGGAAAAGTACCTAACACTAAAGTTTAAGTGTCAGTTGATTTTCAAGAAATCTGTTTTCATCACGTTTAAGATTGTTTTTATGTCCCCAGATCAAATGATCAGGGGTATATTGTTTTTGGCCTGTCTGTCTGTCATTGTATGTGTGTGTCCCAAAACTTTAACATTGGCCATAACTTTTGCAATATTGAAGATAGCAACTTGATATTTGGCATGCATATGTATATCATGGAGCTGCACATTTTGAGTGGTGAAAGGTTAAGGTCATCCTTCAAGGTCAAAGGTCAAATTTATGGCATTAAAGCGCAGCAGCGGGCATTGTGTTTCACAAACACAGCTCCTGTTTATTTTATTTTTTGGCTTAGTAGTACACAGCAGACCAGTTTAAAACTATCTTAATTCCTTTAATTAAAATAAAAACAAAATAGTTTCAAACATTCAAGTAACATTTTTGCACATGGCAAAATAAGTAACAAAAATCATGAAATGTGAACATGAATGAAACAGTCTGATGCATAAATGCATAATTATGTAATTAAACATAGTACCACACACATGTACATCTGAAAAAGGAATGGAAATATCAAACATCTGACTGTCAAAAATTCAAATTAACACTTTTATATTAAAACAGTTACATTTGGTCATAGTCTGATTTTGGACACTCATTTTTTTTTAGAAATCTTTTGTTTTTACCAGCTGTTATTATTGTTCAAATTATTGGTCTTATGTGATATTTTGCCCCAGTACTTGTTAATTGATCGTTCAATAGCATAGACAAGACTGTAAAACCGATATTTACCCCCATAAAACTTTGAAGTGAGTTGAAGTTCAAATATCATCTGTAACACTTACACACTTCAGTGGTTTCACTGTGAGCTGTAAGTCGCTTATGTTCATAAATTAATAATGGTGACTGACAGATGCTGGGCGGCTTTATTTCGGTCGCTTGGGTTTGATAAATGCAATTGATTTTCATATGGGATTTTATAGACAGTTACTAAAAAATCGCCACAGTGAAACCCATGGTATTTGTCTTAAGTCATCTCCATACTTAAAGGCTGATTTCCCTTTTTAATCTTTAACATCTATGTGTTATGCTGAACTTACAGCCTAATTCTACGTAAAGTGTGTGTGTGTGTGTGTGTGTAAATAACCATAAGTTAAAAAATTGAACTGTTTCAAGTGGTGTATGACATTCTTGTGTTATTTAAGTCATTTGTCACCTATGCGTAAACCATACCAAGTTGCTTCTAAGATTATGCAATAGCGAACAAATTCAGTGCCTTCAGCGCTTTGATTTTTCAAAGAATGCTATCAGAATAACAAACAGGGATCTGGATCCAAACTGTTTGCAAAGGCCTTTAAAATTCGGTTCCAGCGGCTAAAAGTGTTAATGTCAAGTCTGCAACAAACACTGACAGGAGTGTCTCCCAATACAACAGAGATTTTCTTTCATTACCATAATTCAATGAAAACTCTTTGCTAAGTAGTTTCAGGATTTTTGCCAATTCAGTTCCTGACATTTTATTGGTGAACTGCCTCAGTGTTATATCACTTGATTTGAACTATTCGGCTGCTGGCTGTTTTGAATCTGTTTTATAGGCAGTGGTGGAAATTGATACCAGGATGTTATTTATGTATAACTTGCCAGCCTCACTCGTTATACTTTAAGAAAGTAATGGAATTTGTGGGGAACTATGGACCCGTTATTGCTCTGTAATATCTGGATGCTGGTACAAATGCTTGATTAGAAATCAGTTGTTTTAAAGATAGTAATGTGTTATTGTGTTCTCTGTGTTTTTAGATGTTTGAAGGTTGTTTATTTAAGTGTAATTTTTTAAACCAACAAGTTAACTACATAACTACAAACATGTGTTGAGGATTTTCATACTTCTTTGAGGATGAAAGTGCTGATATTCTTTCTTGGACCATTTGGATAATGAATTGACCTGACAAGTATTTTATTTTATTTCTGCAGGAAACATAAGAGCTACACTCTGTGAAAAGGGGGTTTAATGCATGTTAATGCAGTCTGCACAGGCTAATCAGGGATGAAGCTTTCCTGTTTAATTATATTTTTCGTTTACAGAAAATCTCTTTTTAGCAAAAATCTAGTTTAGGCTGAAAGTGTGGTCCCTGATGAGCCTGTGCAGACTACACAGGCTAATCTGGGACGACACTTTACGCACATGCATTTAACCCCCTTTTCACAGAGCGAGGCTCATTTAGTTTCTGAAACTCTTAGTTACACAACTGTTGCAGTGAACATACAGTTAACATATAGTAGCCAATAAATACAACTTTACAAGTGTCAGTATAACACAAACAAATGAAAAAGCACAAAAAATGGTAAGACATAATTTTAAAAGGGTGGGGCATACAAATGGAGGCTCCCTCCCCTGCCATTTCACTTTATCTGAATCCCTAGGTTAATGTTGCACAATAATTAAATATTTATAAAAATATAACAGTTATAAGCAATCACATTACTAAACTGTGCTGTACATTTAAATGTAAATTATGTTGATGCCTTAACATGTTTTCAAGTACTTTATTACTGCTGATCGTTTGTTGATAGAACATCTGTTACAGGTTTTTATGTATGCTTGTTGAATGTGATTGACTATATGTTAATTTATGTATGATTCACGCCTGTTCTGTATATGAGCCTTGCTCTGTGAAAAGGGGGTTTACTGCATGTACGTAAAGTGTCGTCCCAGGCTAATCAGGTACAACATTTCCCGCTTTTATGATATTTTTCGTTTCAAGAAAGTCTCTTCTTAGCAAAAATCCAGTTTAGGCGAAAAGTGTTGTCCCTGATTAGCCTGTCCTAATCTGGGAAACACTTTACGCAATGCATTAAACCCCCTTTTTGCAGAGCAAGGCTATTGCTTATTATGCGGTTATTAAAGGAACAAAATATGATGTGCATTGACACTGGATTGTGATGTTTCATAGAAGTCAAGACCAATTATTACTTTGTATTTTGATAAAGCTATACATGTTCAAGACATTTGTAAATTGGCAGTCTCCATGCTAACCCACTTGCCCAATTAAAGCCTGGAGCAAGGTAAATGAAAATAATGAAAGTGTATATTTTTCATTGATAAAGTCTGGCAAGAAGCACACTTTATTAGTTCACCTTACATACTACATAACATGATAATGCTGGCAAGTGCTCTAAAAAGTAAGCCTGAAGACTATACTTTATTGGGTTAAAATTCAAGAGGAATAATCAAATCTAGCCTGGTTAAAGCCCAACAAACATCACTGAGAATTGAATGTATTTCATGTATTTACTCTTGGGACTTCATACACAGTACATCTAGTTTATTCATGCATAGTGCGGTACCACTTAATGTTCACAACATTTAGGACGATTCTGAATTTCGTTGAAGGCCATGGAATTTCAGATTCTCATAGTCAAGGACCAAAAATGTCACTTGTACTTTTTCATAAATAAAAACATAAAATTCCTTTATAATCTGTCACATTAAGTGAAATTATGGCTCATTGAAGGTCTTGTAAAGGCATTAAATGTCAACAGTGCAGGGTAACAATGAATCTGAGACGCCCTCTGAGCAAAGGGGGTTTAATGGATGTGGCAGGGCTTTTCACCCTTATATAACAGGGGCCGTTATTCGGCCCCTTCCCAAATGAAAATAAGGTCATTTTTTCCCAACATTGGCAGAAGAATTTCCCAAATTGTAAAAAAAAAAAAAAAAATTTTTTTTTTTTTTTTTTTTTTTTAATTAGACATATTGGGCATCTCCTAAATTGAAAGCAATCAGCTCTTATTTGATTAAGAATGCATCACAATGTTTCTTTTAATAGTTGTGCACAATGAAAAAGACCCTGTTTCAAAAACTTTTAAAAACACGGTCTTCCCAAAATGAGCAGTTATCGCGCATGAAATTCCCAATTTGAAAGGCTAGGGCCTCTTCCCAATTTCCTGATGAAAAGCCCTGTGTGGGTTAATTGTGCATCCTTAATATTTGCCTTCTGAACACTTTTGAGGTTGCATTTATTGCCCAATCTTTATGAAACTTGGTCAGAACATTTTCCCAAATGATATCTGGGCCTAACTTGAAACTGAACTATGTCATGTGGGGTCAAAAGCTAGGTTGCCAATTTAAATAAAAGAAAAAAGCTTGTGAACACTAGAGGCCACACTTATTGTCCAATCTTTATGAAACTTGGTACAAAACAATTTTTTCTCCCAATTGTAGTGCTGCAACAATACGCCAAAAACCGTATTGCAATATATTGTCAGTTCAAAAACCCGTATTGCAATATATTGCAATATATTGCTTACTTGTACCAGAATTATAACTCGCCAGCTAATCACCAAAACCAACTTAATTACATGAACATAACCTTTGTATTGTATGTTTAGGTTCTAGTTATATCCTATTGGCAATTCTAGCCTTTTTTACAAAATGCATTATAAACACAATTAACTCTTATTTTGGCTTTACAAAGAATTTTGTTATAAATGAAAGATTAGTATTGTCATTTTGTCCATTGGATATTCCCATTAAACATTAAAAATGCTGCGCAATTGTGTGCTGTATACTGTATAGTGTATACAATAAATCTCTGGGACATTAACATTAATTGATTATAAATATGCTACAAGTACAATATGACCAAGTCATTACTGTTTTATTCAAACTGGTAAAGCATATTTATTGCTCAGTTTACAAAATTTTGTGGTGCCGCTCAAGTGCGAGAACAAATTGGATGTTCCGCCACAACATTTGACACCATCCTTACACCGCTTACAATATCCTACCCCTTCCTCGATCTCATTCGTTTCTCTCTTCCTTTTAAGACTTAAATATGCCCAAAACAACACTTTTTCCCTTGGAATTGTCTATAAAGTCAAACTCGGCGTTCGTTTCGTCTGCCATTTTGAGAACTATTACAAAAGCCGACAAGAAGATTAATAACCCGAAAGAGAATTGTGGATGTTTAAAAGCCGGTCGTGTAACTTATCAGAATACTGTTACGTAATTTGTTTTGGATCATTATTACTTCTGTTTATAATAACATTAATTTACATTTTTATTATGTAATTAATTGTGTTTTTTATCGTATTTACATAAGCTTCATCTTAAATATAACAGTATGACACGCAAAAGCAGATCTTGCGGACTCCCATGTAACAATGCTACTCCGTATACTAGACTTTTAAGAATGCTAGTTTTACGTAACACATTTATTTTTTCTAAACACCGATTTGTTTTGTTTACTTTGATATCATTATTTCGGATGGCTTTTCTGGGCGAAATGTGGATGATTTTTTGTAGAATTTTCGTACCGGTATGATGAAAATCGTATCGCAATACAATATGCGGATTGCGTATTGCGATATATACCGATATACCGGTATATTGTTGCAGCACTACCCAATTGTATCTTACTTGAGTTTTAAACTGGGTCATGTGTGGTCAAAAACTTTTTCAGTAAGTCATATTCAAGAAAAGAGCTTGTGAACACACTAGAAACCACATCTTTTGCCCAATGTTTACGAAACTTGGTCAGAACATTTACAAGTCTTAAATATATCTTGGCAAAATTCGAAACTGGGTACTATGGGGTCTCAAATTAGGTTACTAGGTCAAATTAAATAGAATGCTTATTAACACACTAAAAGACACATTCATTGCCCTATCATCATGGAACTTGGTGAGAACATTTGTCCAAATGGTCATGTGTGGTAAAAAAAACACAAGGTCATGGGGTCCAATTATAGAAAAAGCCTGTGAACACTCCAGAGGTCACATTTGTTTGTGCAATCTTCATAAAATTTGCTTGAACATGTATTCTTATGATTTCTCCATAGAGGGAGATATGGCTCCAATCCAATTAAAAACATGGTTGCCATGAGGTGGGGCAGTTCTCCTTATTTGGCTACAGTAAAACCATTGGGAAACCTTGTGAAAACTAACTGCTTAGAACAGTTAAGTTCCCGGGGGTCTAAGGTTAGCAACTTAGGGCCTCTTGCCCACTTGTTTTTTCTGTCCTTTACAGAACATAAAAACATATTCGCCAATTTTCCCTTTGCCATTAAGCAAATGTCAGGAAATTATGAGGAAAAAATGTTATCTTTAATTATGTAGAACAAACCTTTTAGCTTTTTTAATTTGTTCTTTTTTGACAGAACATGGACTACCATAATATGTTGTTTTACCCTAATTTCACGCTTAAACAATATAACGGATGACAAAATGATACATCAGTAAAAAATATTTTACTATATCAGTGATTTTTCCCCTCATGCAGCGATTTTTTTTGCCTAATTGGGAAAAATACCAGTACCAGGCCATTTGGGAAAAATTAGGGCGAAAAACCCTGAAATTGGGAAAATACGTGTAGTGAATTCTTCAAATTGGGAAATGTATGTATTTAAATTTTTGCAAGTAACTACTTAAAATGGATAATTGTGTTGTCAAGTTGTCAATAATATATTAACTTATTTTCAAGCCGTATAGCTGCATAATTATGCAAATTAGCAAAATGTTACATTTTATTCAAAAACATTTTTTTTTATTTTATTTTTTTCAACCTTAAATTGGGATTTTTTAGGGCTGCAATTGGCAAATTTGTAGTTTTTTCCCGATTGAGAAAGTGCTGTTTTTCGGTACTTTATAAAAAGCGAAAAAATAACTGTCTTGGTCCAGTGTCCCTGACGCAATCTTATATCTAGTGAGTCTGTGGGATGCTTACAATTTGAAAATTTCAAAATGTTATTTGAACAAATTAGTTTTCTTTCTAAAGTTCACAAGGTACACTTGATTTTGTAAGCATTTGATTGTTTGATCCGTACACCACCCAATTGTTCTAACAATTGTTCTGTTAAGTGGAAGATCATTGTTTGTCCAATCATAAGTTTGTTATAATTTACATCCTCTTTACTTGATTTTCAGATAATAGTTTGTATATGTTGCATGCAATATAAATTACAATTCACTTTAATTGGTCTGTATATTAAATTATTGCACATTGCGTTACTTGATTTATGACTAATTCATGGGTGAACTTTCATGGAAATTGAGTGAACAAAAATACACTTAATGCAAATTCTTACGTAACAAATTTCAAGATAGAAAGACACTTGTGGGTAGTTTTTATTTGTGATCGTTAGCTCACAAATAATGTAAAGGCAATTTTGCAAATCACTATGGCTTAACTATCATAGGAACCGTAACCCGTGACTGCCTGTGTGGATAACTGCAAAAAAAGCGTCTGCTCTAACCACCGCATGTGCCTGTTTAAAGTTCTCACTGTACACTACATAGTGTGTATGTATTCAAAAGTATTTAACAGCTTGTAAGACAACGTTGGCCAGGCTAGTGTTTATGATTGAAATCTGTACATATTGGTTGCTTTCATGGAAAACTGGGCTTAATGCATGTCAAATAAAATAAGCCTGTGGACACTGATTAGCTGTATCAATGATTTGAAAAATACAACACATCTCGACCTGTGCTTTAAGACATACTCTTTATAAATGTGAATGGGTTGTGGTCATTTCAAACTTTCGATATAAAAAAAGCTATAACATATTTTTGAAAACTGAGTTGCGTCTAAGATTATACAACAGCGAACAAATTCAGTGCCTTCAGCGCTTTGATTACTCCTTATTATTGATTGTACTTCTTAGTTTCAAAGTATTTTCACTGAAGGGCCTAAAAAATGCAAGCATTTTTAAAAACACAATAATTAAAAGTAAGATAAGATTCTTTAAATCCGACAAAAATAATTGAAATGGATATAAAATCTCAGGACTGAAAGAATTATGCACCAGAAATGTTGTGATAAACAAATCCATCAATATGTACAATGTAGAATAGGTTTCCATGATTACCGTTAATTTGTTTTATGCTGTATGCTTAATGTCAATTGTTGAGGGAGAAGACATTTTCTCAGAAAACTTTGATTATTGGAGTTGGTCATATGAGGAGAGATGCCTTAGAGAAAATATTCATGCAAGCGATGTCACTTTTGTTAGAGCTGTTACATTTTATGGATTGTTAAAACAGTGGGTAGGTGACAGATGAATTGCATGTTATCAGAATATTTTTTTGTGCATTATTTAACAGCACATAATGTAGTTGATTAAATATTCTGTTCTTCGTTGTTTATTTGCATTCAGTATAAAATGTGTCTGTCATGGTTGTACATGTATTTGTTCAGGTTGCTGTCTTGATTTTTTTTCGAAAGATTTAATTTTGAAAAGTCTGCATCACTTGTTTGTATATTTTTTTTTAAGCAAGTTGTTGCTTATTGTTATAAATCACCTTTTAATGTAAACTTTGGGGGAGAGTGAATGATTAGAAATTTAGCCAAGGAATAATGTACTGGTATTTGCCCCTGCGATGATTGTTAAGTAGAAAAAAGCTGTGAATAAAATACTACTTCAGTGGGTTTTTCCACCATTTTGGGAATGGGGCCCGGTCCCTTTGGGAAAAAACGCAGTGACTAAAATTGGGAAATTAGTTTTGTTGTTGTTTTGCTTAAAAATACTTCCAAATTTAGAATGAAAGTGTTTTCAATATCATATTTACTAAGGTTTAATGTATAGAGATGAACTAAAAGTTGAGATTTAAAAAAAAATAAAAAAATCTTATTATTTGAAACCTTCAATTGGGAATTTTTAGGTCCCAATTGGGAAAAAATATATATATTTTTCCATTGGGAATGGGCCGAATATGTGCCCCGAATTTGAACGAAAAAAACACTGTACTTCAATTATGAATTTGATTGAACTTTTATGCCCATCTTCAAAGAAAATGGGAATATTGTTTTGCTGGATGTCCGTCGGTCGGTCTGTGGGTTGGTCTGTCAGTCGGTCTGTCAGTAGACAATTCGTTTCCAATAACTTGTGAACGGTTTGACCGATTGGCTATTGAAATTGGGGTCTCTAGGTCAAAGGTCAAGGTCACACTAAGAGTGAAAATTGTTTATGATCAATAACTGGTCAACTGATTCACCGATTGGCTTGATACTTAACATGTGCATTGGCCTTGGATAGAAGATGACCCCTATTGAAATTGGGGTCACAAGGTCAAAGGGCAAGGTCACTGTCACAATAAATGTGAAAATTGTTTCGGATTAATAACTTGTCAACAAATTGACCGATTTGCTTGATACTTCACCAATGCATAGGCCTTTGACAGTAGACGACCCTTAATAGAATTGGGGTCACAAGTTCAAATGTCAAGGTCACTGTGACATTAAGTGTTAAATTGGTTTCAGTTCGATATGTCAACAAAGGACTTTTGCAAAATATTCTGTGTCAAGGCTCTGTTTTTTTTGGGGCGGGG
>VMBQ01007449.1:22652-38282 GCA_007657795.1 Dreissena rostriformis | reverse complement strand
TCAAAATCTGCGTTTAGGTTTCGAAAAATGCTCATAACTTCTATGTCCCTTGAGATATAACCTTCATATTTGGTATGCATGTGTATATGGACAAGGCCTTTCCATACGCACAAAAATTTTGACCCCTGTGACCTTGACCTTGAAGTAAGGGTCTGCGTTTAGGTTTCAAAATCCGCGTTTAGGTTTCGAAAAATGCTTATAACTTCTATGTCCCTTGAGATATAACCTTCATATTTGGTATGCATGTGTATATGGACAAGGCCTTTCCATACGCACACAAATTTTGACCATCCGTCTGTCTGTGTGTCTGTCTGAAAACTTTAACATTGGTCATAACTTTTGCAATATGGAAGATAGCAACTTGATATTTGGCATGCATGTGCATCTCATGGAGCTGCACATTTTGAGTGGTGAAAGGTCAAGGTCATCCTTCAAGGTCAAAGTTTTTTTGTTTTTTTTTCAAAGCGGTGCAGTAGGGGGCATTGTGTTTCTGACAAACACATCTCTTGTTTATTTTTGTATGGTCACAATACGTAGATGAACATATTTGAGCAGTTTCGCAGAAAGTTATTAGATAGAACTTTTTTAAATTCTATTTTTGAGGTTAAAATAGTAAAAAATTGACGTTTTTTTGGGTGACATAAAAATTATAAAAATTAAATTTCTTAAAATTTAACTTGTGTTCTCCATATTTTTGGTAGTTCGTGGTTTAATTAAATGATATTTGATGTATCTTTGCTTATATATTATCTACATGTTGCCAATTTCATAGGTTATTAATAATTTTTATGCAATTAGAGATTTTTCAGTTTTAATGAAAAAGTACATGTTATATAATGGTGAATAAAATCAAAACAAGGCCGGTGACCCTATGTTTTTATTTCATTTTTCATATAATATTAGTATGTATTACTCAAATATAAATTTTTAGCAAAAGTTATTAGATGGGAAAAAATTCAGAAAAACTGCAGCAACACCCCTTAAACAATTCAAAAGAATTTGTTTTTGTTATCATATATATTTTTATGCACCCGGTAGGGTGGCATATAGTGATCGCACTGTCCGTCCGTCTGTCCTTCTAAAATTCCGTCACACTTTGCGTTTATGTTTTGCGTTTAGGTTTCGAAAAATGTGGAAAAAGGGGGCATATGATATCCTATGGTGACAAGCCTTGTTTTATAAACAATGATTAAAAAAAATCAATAGTTACCGTAATAAACAATTATAAATGAACAGTTGATAAACATTGATGCATCAATATGAGCCTTGCTCTGTTTTAATGCATGTGCATAAAGTGTCGTCCCAGATTAGCCTGTGCCCACTGTACTTTCATGAACGACACTTTCTGCCTTAACTGTATTTTTAGAGCAGTCTTACTTTAAACAAAAAAATGCGGAAAGTGTTGTTCCTGATTAGCCTGTGCAGACTGCACTTTCATGAACGACACTTTCTGCCTTAACTGTATTTTTAGAGCAGTCTTCCTTTAAACGAAAAAATGCGGAAAGTGTTGTTCCTGATTAGCCTGTGCAGACTGCACTTTCATGAACGACATTTTCTGCCTTAACTGTATTTTGAGAGCAGTCTTACTTTAAACGAAAAAATGCGGAAAGTGTTGTTCCTGATTAGCCTGTGCAGACTGCACAGGCTAATCTGGGACAACACTTTTACGCACATGCATTACATCCCCTTTTCACAGAGCGAGGCTCATATAAATTATTGCACCACTTTCCAGGAGTCCTCTCTTATAGACCAGAAAGCGCTTCTCCAGGACAACTACACGATATTTGTGGTCAATGACACAGGCTTCCAGAGCTTCCTGACTGGCCTAAAGCTGGAGGACAAGCAGCCTGCCTGGTGGAGAAGTAAAGCAAATATGCTGACACTCATCAAGTATGTGCAGGGCCTGCTCTGCCATTTGCCAAATACGCAAATGGCTACAAATTAAAAAATTTGGCTTAAGCAATTTCCATTTGGCTATAACTTTTTCTTCATAAAACCCTGTAAAACAGATACAATGTGAAGAATTCTGTGTTCTGTGACTGTTCTACCATACATTTGGCTAAAAACAATTGAGCCAGTGGGAGCCCTGAAGTGGTCCTTGAGTAATATACGCAGTTGTCGGATTTCAATCAGATGGTATTTTGCATAGTTTTTTAACCCTTTTCTCTTTCAGAAGCTATGTGAACATGGCTATATGCAACCAGGGTAACACCAAGCAGCCTGCGAGTAACTTGCAGGCTGTTCAGGTTTTATGCTGTTTGCTGATCATCAGTATCGTAGGTTTGGAAATGAAGCCTTTAAAGTTTGAATCTAGTTAGAAAGGTCTTAAATTTAATTAGATTTTCTTAAGGACTACAAGTGCTTCAAAATGCATATGTAAATCGTAAAGGGTTAAATTTTGTATTTGAATGGGCTGGTTACTTAGTGTCATAAATTAAGACAGGTGACAAAACAGTTATAGTAAAAAACCCATATTTAAAGATTTATTTGTCTTTATTTGTATTAACAGCGTAAAATACTTAAAAATTTCAGTTGAATAATTCAAGTCTTATGCAATCAAAATTGAGAATACCATTTTGATATCCATTCTTGCCTTTGCTTGATGAAAGTCACACAAATTATATGAGCCATGCTCTGGGAAAACTTGATGTTTGTGCGTAAAGTGTCGTCCCAGATTAGCCATGAAGTCCACACAGGCTGATCTGGGACGACAATTTCTGGTTAACCAGTAATGGATTTTTTTTCGATTAAACTAAGTCTTGTCTAAACAGAAATCAAGTCTCAGGTGGATATTGTTGTCCCAGATAGCCTGTGTAGACTACTCAATCTTATATGGGATTATACTTTACATATATGCATTAAGCCACATTTTCCCAGAGCAAGGTTGATATGTAAAGTTCACTTTGTTTGCCTTTAGCTACCATACCATACTGGGCACTCATCGTTTGGAGGAGTTGGTTCAAAGGTCAAAGATTGCCAAGATTGATACGATGGCAGACGGCTACTCGTTGTACCTCACCAGCGGGGAGGATGGGGTAACATTTAAACAGATTTAAGGGAATTTGTTCACAGAGAGATGTATTTTTGCCCATACATTTCTAAATTTGAAAGATTCCAACTTTAAAAATACAAAGTTCAATAAATATAAAAAGAAAAATTGAAACATACCAAAAGAAGAAAAAAGAACCCACTGGCGTTTCAATCTATAACTCCGGATAATAAAGCTAACACACAACCTATTATAAGTTGCAAACTATTTATAGGTTAATTTATTTTATTATCTTGATTATTTTCATTAACAAATGTTATTCTCATTAAGTTGTTTGTCTCTATAGTGTTATTTCAGTCCCACCTAAATACAGTTCTTCTTGTTTGGGATTTTTGACAAAATGTTAGAACATATTCAATGTGTCAATTTGTGGCTGTTTAGAATATTATTAAAATATTTAAAGACTTTTGACAGTATTATATAAATATAGTGATAATAAAACTCAAGAAACATTATGATGAGAGAAATTCTTGCTACAATCTTGTTATTGGGACAATATTATAAGCATTACAATATATGAAACCAATCCAATGTTTATTAATTATAAGTTGCATTTGTTTATACTGCCCATATATGGTTATTATGAGGCTGTTTCTCATGCAGGTTGTCAAGGTGATGCCTAAGAAAACCGGAACAGTTGCCTCAGTAACACGTTCCAACATCATAGCAACGAATGGCTACATCCACATCATTGACAAGGTATCTTAAACCATTAACAACCATGTTCTTTTTCAGGGTTTATGCAATCAGATAACAATTTTGGGAAGGACCAAAAATATGTTTGCAAAAATGCTTCCAAAAAACAAAGATTCACTCTCTTCTTACCCTCAAACCATTGATGAAGAGAGTGACACATTTCTTTTGTATGAAGTACTGTTTCCTCAGGAAATGCCTGTATGAGACTCAATCTCGAAAAACTGGGATTTATTCATGTGCGTAAAGTGTCATCACAGATTGGCCTGTGCAGCCTACAGAGGCAAATCAGGGATGACACTTTTCTCTACTGGATTTTCGTATAGAAGAGAATGCCTTTAAAGGAAACAAACATAAAGTGTCTTTCCTGACTATCCTGTGCAGTCTGCAGGCTTGGATGACACTTTACGTACATAGATTACGCCCAGTTTTCCCAGAATTCACATTTATCCATGTTTGCAAGGTCTTGGAGCCGTATGTTCCGATGGACCCCCATGACTACCCGTCTCTCAGCGTGTTTCTGGAGAATAATGCACAGTACAGCACGTTTGCAGACTGGCTCAAGGTAATCATAGACCACAGCTGAACTGGTAGCAGTCAGAACCAGCCCAGTCTAAACCAGCCCTTATAATGCAAAACAGGCACCACTTTTAGATGCATAAAGAATAGAACTGATCATGTACTATTGTGAAATTAAACTTATAACATGTTTCACGGCAGTGCGTTAATGACCTTTGTCAGTCCATCTTTCAGTGTGTCTGTCCAAAACACTGTTGTGTCCAGTCTGTATCTCTTTTACCCTGTGGCGGATTTTCATAAATTTTGCCACAAATATTACACTTATTGAGACAAAGTTCAAAGGCAGAAATGTTGTGCCTCTGTATTTGTGTATGGTCCATATCTCCTATACCCTTTGAAGGATTTGGATGAAACCTTGGTTATGGTATATATTTAGGACATGGATACGAACTGCAGAAAAATCAAGTCTGTCATGTCTCAAGCCCAAAGCCCCATTTGAAGGTCAATAGTTTGAGCCTCCATTTTTGTTACAGCCTCATATCTCTTAATAAATTAGTATTGTACACTTTGAAGAATTTTCTTTTAAAATGAAATTAAGATGTCCAGTTGGTATGAGTCAATGGTGACCCTGGCTCAAACTCCAGATCATCACTTGAAGGTCAATAGAATCTTGGCTGTGGATATAGCTGTCTCTTGGACTGATTTTTCAAGGTAATTTATCAAGTGTGACTGACAGAAAATGTAACTTTATGCTTCACAGGTGAAAGAACAGTCAACACTTGTGTCTTGTGACAGCTCTTGTATCTTTTTTATATATTTTAAATTTGTATGTTTATAGCTTTCTTCTCATTTGTGTTTTTAAGAGAAGGAAAACACGAAATGACATTAAAATTGTATCTACCCACTTGTTTATGCTATTGTTGATGATATTTCAGAAGTACAATCACATCGGTTGATGCTATTTCAGGAGTACAATCTCATTGGTTGATGCTATTTCAGGAATGCAATTTCATTGGCTGGCGCTATTTCAGAAGTACAATGTCATTGATTGATGCTATTTCAAGAGTACAATCTCATTGTTTGATGCTGGTTCAGGAGTACAATCTCATTGGTTGATGCTATTTCAGGAGTACAATCTCATTGGTTGATGCTATTTCAGGAGTAAAATCTCATTGGTTGATGCTGATTCAGGAGTACAATCTGATTGGTTGATGCTAAATCTCATTGGTTGATGCTATTTAATGAGTGCAATTTCATTGGCTGGTGCTATTTCAGAAGTACAATCTCATTGGTTGATGCTAAATCTCATTGGTTGGTGCTATTTCAGGAGTACAATCTCATTGGTTGATGCTGATTCAGGAGTACAATCTCATTGGTTGATGCTAAATCTCATTGGTTGATGCTATTTCAGGAGTACAATCTCATTGGTTGATGCTCTTTTAGGAGTACAATCTCATTGGTTGATGCTATTTTAGGAGTACAATCTCACTGCACTGGGAAATGCTATTTAAGGAGTACAATCTCATTAGTTAATGCTATTTAAGGAGTACAATATCATTAGTTGATGCTATTTCAGGAGTACAATCCCATTGGTTGATTCTCTTTCAGGAGTACAATCTCATTGGTTGATGCTCTTTTAAGAGTACAATCTCATTGGTTGATGCTATTTAAGGAGTAAAATCTCATTGGTTGATGCTATTTTAGGAGTACAATCATCGGTTGATGCTATTTAAGGAGTACAATGTCATTGGTTGATGCTAAATCTCATTGGTTGATGCTATTTCAGGAGTACAATCTCATTGGTTGATGCTCTTTCAGGAGTACAATCTCATTGGTTGATGCTATTTTAGGAGTACAATGTCACTGGTTAATGTTATTTAAGGAGTACAATCCCATTAGTTAATGCTATTTAATGAGTACAATCTCATTGGTTGATTTTATTTCAGGAGTACAATCCCATTGGTTGATTCTCTTTCAGGAGTACAATCTCATTGGTTGATGCTCTTTTAGGCGTACAATCTCATTGGTTGATGCTATTTAAGGAGTACAATCTCATTGGTTGATAATATTTCAGGAGTGCAATCATTGGTTGATGCTATTTAAGGAGTACAATCTCATTGGTTGACACTATTTCAGGAGTACAATCTCATTGCCTCAATAGAGACATTGGATTCTTACACACTGTTTATACCAACAAACGAGGCTGCAAGCAATCTCAACCGAACTGTGGTATGTACTGCTGCTATGCTGATGTGGGTTTGTTGTCAGTTTACCTCTTTTTTTCCATTTATAAATTACCTCTGTTTGGCTTCCAAAGTTCAATCATGTAGGCATAATGTCGCAAGTCTGAATAATATGTCTGACAATTTGTCTCAGGAATTGTGGGATTAAAAACTTTTAATATTTTTGTCTGTTTCTTCTCTCTAGTCCAACACTTACATTTTTAACCAGGTTTTCCGAACTGGTTATTAGATTGCTGAATGTCGGCGAACGGGCAGGCGGAACAAATGTTGTCCGGGCCATAACTATGTCGTTCATTGTGAGATTTTAAAATCATTTGGCACATTTGTTCACCATCATTAGACGGTGTGTCGGGCGAAAGAATTGCGTCAATATCTCCAAGGTCAAGGTCACACTTTGAGAAAAAATATTGAATTTGACACAAGGGGGGTAACTAGGAACAATCAGTAACAATGCACATTTTTAATTGTCTACCTTTATCAGACCTTTTTTTTCAAATTGAAAACCTGGTTTTGTGACAATTTTGTCCCTTGTTAAGACATGTGTTACATTAAGGCGGCATACAACAGCTTTCTTTTATTTGTAAAACCATTCAAAATCACTAATGTATTATTTTATATTGATTACCAAATTATTGTACTCTTAGCTATGACTAGAACAACATGGAGTCATTTCAATATTAATTAATTTTTTTTAGACCAGAGATTTTCTCACTTCGTTCATTCACACGGAAATGAAGATGATGCTAGATTATGGAGAGGGAGATGTGCTCATTACAGACTTTGATGGCAAAAAACACAGACTGGAATTCTCAGAAAAAGGATTGGTAATTGTCCATTGATCGTATGAGATGTCATTTAATTGTATACAGTTTTGAAGAAAGCTCAGTTTCTATCTTATAAATAAGTAACACGTCATGTTGATTTATGAAAATATGTTTAGCACCCAACAAGTTTTGTTTAGATGTAAGTTAGATGCATTACGATGTTCAGGGACATATACTTTAATATGATCTGCATATGTGGACATTTGAGTTATTTTATCCATCACAGGTTTGTCATCTACAGTAGGAAAAAATATATAAGCCAGGGCTGTGGAAAAATGACTTAATGCATGTATGTAAAGTGTCGTCCCGTGTTTACTTGTGCAGTTCTCACAGGCTAATCAGGAAATACTCTTTCCACCTAGTCTGGATTTTTGTTTAGAAGAGATTACCCATAAAGCCAACAATTCTATTTAGCGGAAAGTGTCATCCCTGACTAGCCTGTGTGGACATGCATAAACCCTTTGAGTGCTGGAACCAGATTTTGAAGGCCTTTGCAAACAGTTTGGATCCAGATGAGACGCCACAAAACGTGGCGTCTCATCAGGATCCAAACTGTTTGCTATTCTGATAGTATTCTTTGAAAAAAAAGAAGAAAATGCTAATGAAAAAAAAGAAGAAAATGCTAATTTTAGGAATTTAGCAGACAACATTTTAGCAGACAACAAATTTCCCAGCATGCAAAGGGTTAAACCCGTTTTTCCAAGAGCGTGGCTCAAATGTATGTTTAATATTAAGTAAAGCCTCTGTAGCCAAGCCAAGTTATCAATATATTCAACAAGTTATCAATATATTCAACAAATAATCAGTTCCAGTATATAGTTTGTACTGTCCATTATAAATAACATGTATGAAGCAAGTTGTGGCCAACTCATTCTTTGATTGTCAATTCGCAGTTTGGTATTTTATAGTTTTGAAGATCATATTGTATGTCTGGTATCCTGACACTGTAGGACCTGTATGTCAATGGACTCCGCATCACGCGCATGGACATGTTCACGTATGGAGGACTGGTGAATGAGATAGGTGGACTGTTTCACCCAATCTTCAACAACTGTGACAATAAGATTGTCAACACACAGTTGGTAAGGTGCACTTTGCCTATATTATATTACAGTATAATTACACTTATATTTTTACAAAAGTAATAACAAATGGTTTATTTCGTGATTAAGGTGCATTGACTTTGGTGTACCAAATTGTTGTCATGACCAATTCATACAATATCAATCATGGGAAAGTGTTCCTCTCTTCCACACACACACACACCATCCATCCTTCACCATTCAGGGCCTGTGTACTGCATGTATGGGCCTCGTGTACCAGTGCCAGAGCGGGTACCGGCCCCCTCTGGACCAGGGACCCCTACAGACCCTCCCCTGTCTCTACAAGGAGCTTAGGGGGTCTGGGCCAAACTTAGAGGAGCTTCAGGGATGCCAGGGGGTCTGCGTCAAGGAATATGTGGTGAGTGTCTGTTTTTGAAAATATATTATATTATAATATGTTTTAAACATTGACTTTTTCACTGATTTTGGAATTGGTCTAATACCTGTCCGATTGGGATTAATAAAAAACCTTGTGATTGGGTAAAAATGAAATGTACATTTGTTATTTTCCAAATGAGTAAATGATGAAAATATTATATTGATTAGCTTTTGTGTTTTTCTATGGTTTAATTAATCTCCATTCCGAATTGCACCTATATGTTTCTATGTATAGGTGGATTTCAGGCTTTGGAATTTAAGAATTTCAGGACTGGAAATTCTAACTCATTACCAGGCCTGATTCTGACACTGATCCTCTTGTAAATTAGTTATTTTAAATAATAATTGTTGTAATATCTTCAGGAGAAAGGGTGTTGTGATGGTTACTATGGCAATGGGTGTTTGGGTAATATTTGCTTGTAAATTCCCAAGTAATTTCCCAAATAAAACCCTTCATTCTATCCCTTTATTGCAAGACAGTGTTTCCATTATTAACACAACCTGCATGTGCCTTGACAACCAAAACTTGATTGTTACATCTAAATTGGTAAATAGATCTTTCAATGCATTCACTTGTTTGTATTAAAAAATGATAAAATAACAAAATGACAGTGATTCTTTTTTTAAAGAAAATGAAGTGCATGCTGTATTTTTAATTTCACTTATATATTACCCTACAACCATTTTTATCCTGAAGTATATCCTTTGCAGCAGTTTTTTATTTATTGTTGGACCAAACCATAATGATTTAAGTTTTAACTGCAAAGTAGAAAGTGCCTGCTTTGAAAACAACTTCTTAAAACTACATATGTGACTATGTTATTGAATGAAACATTTTCCAGTTGAAAACATGATGAAAAACAAAAGTCTATCTTTTATGTTTATCATACATAATTGTAACATGTTGTGATATACTAAATGTGTACAAATGGTTCGTAAACACTCAGTTTAGGAGAACAAATAATGTATGCGTCAAACTTTTGTTCAAAAGCTTGGTTCCACAAATTCTAATTTCTTATTCTCAAAATGTCTCAACTTAGATATTGACTAATAAGAGCACTTTTACTTTTTGAATTTCAGTTACCCTTTGCATAATGTTTAATATCAGGCACTTGAAGATTAAAATTAAGGTTTTGGGGCAATAGACTGCCCCTTAGTTTAAACCTGCATGTATGTATATTTTAGCTCAATGGCATCGAAAGCCTAAGGCTAACACCACAACAACCATTAATGACCTTTAGGTAGATCTTGTACACTTTGTTAAATGAGCTGCGTTTTGTAAAAACTGGGCTTAATACATCTGCGTAAAGTGTCGTCCGAGATTAGCCTGTGCAGTCCACACAGGCTAATCAGGAATGACACTTTTTGTATTATGGAATTTTTTGTTTTTTAAAGTCTGTTTTAAACAAAAATTCAGTTAAGGCGGAAATTGTTGTCCCAGATTAGCACAGGCTAATCTGGAATGACACTTTTTATGCACAAGCATGAAGCCCAGTTTTTCCAAATGTTTCATACCCAGACTGCCCTGGAGGCCCAGAGACCCCTTGTCAAGGTCATGGCGTCTGCAGCGATGGTAGCCGCGGTAACGGGACCTGTCAGTGCGAGCCAAAGTTCACCGGAACAGACTGCAGTTTCTGCACAGAGGGATGGGCTGGCAAGAACTGTGACATTGGTATGGACTTGACTGAGTTGAATAGTTTGGTAAATCTATGAATGCATGTTATTAAAATATAAAATAAGTACAATTATAATATGAGCTGCATTCTGGGAAAACTGGGCTTAATGCATGTACGACAAAAGACACTTTGATTTTAATTAAATCACCCTAAGCATAGCAAGGGTAAATATTGAAACTTGTGGGACTGCAAAACAATGGTTTGTTGATATAAAAACACAGTGTTATGTTGAACCACCAAAAATGGACTTAATTAGATTGTCATTGTCATTTTCTTCATTCAGACAAGTCAAGCTGTGAGTATAAGAACGGGGGCTGTGACCTGAATGCTGTCTGCTCAAGGGGTCAGGCTGGGGCCATTTCCTGTGTGTGTGATGCAGGATTTGAAGGGGACGGCTACAACTGCAGTGGGCCCTGTGAACGGGGCAATGGGGGCTGCCATAGCAACGCTTCCTGTAGTTACTATGTGAGTAACTGCTGCTATGTTCAATATTGTTTATGTGGCACATGGGAATGTGTGTGATTTTTGTTATAATCTTGTTTGTTCTTGTTTTCTTTAATTTATAAACATATTTATAGACATATAAACAAGTATACATATTTAAAAAGAGGTCCTAAACGATTGAAATGTCTTGCTTTTGTTAATATGCATAATATAATGATACTATATTTTTTTACTCAGTACATTGCACTTTCAAGTATTCATGAAATAGGTGCAAATTGTCAGTTTCTTTATATATTAGTAGTTATTTCTATTGATATGTGTTCATTCCAATGTTTCCCTATGTTTGTACTGTGTTATTGTTATGATCCATCTCAGGTATCCTCTGGTATTTCTTGCTCCTGCATGACTGGTCTGGTGGGGGATGGTAAAAAGTACTGCAATGGAGACCTGATGACCACCCTGAGAACCCTGAAGGGCGCATCCTTGTTCTATCAGGTGAGTCTGCATTTTGTGTTTTCCCATGTTTTCTATCATGTAACAGAACCAATGTTTTATATTGGCTTCAGTGTTCAATCATTACAGTCAGTCCATCCATTGTATTGGCATCAGTGATCTGAAGCCAAATCTGAAGTGAGTTAGTCTGTATTTTATATACATTGGCATCAGTGTAACATCAAGTTGGAAAGTCTGTGTTTGTATTGAAATAAAGTTTTCTGTAAAGTGAGTCAGTATCTGTTATTGGCGCCTGTTTCAAATCTATATTTTGGTTTTTGTATTAATGTTCTTGAAAGTAAGAGATTCTGTTTCTTGCTTGTATTGCCATTAGTGTGCTCTAAAGTTATAAACTGGCATCAGTGTTCCATAATTCAAGTTACATGTAGTCTTTATAATGTTATTGAAATTGCCGAATCCATGATCTACCAGATAAGTGACTCTGTACAGTGTATTGATAGCAGAATTATATCAAATTAGCTAGTCTTGGATTTGTGGTGATATATCATTAAGAGTCAGCATAATAGTTGGCATGCATTATTTTATATCGGACACTGTTTTGGGCTGCTTCATGAATCACTTAGGTGTCATGATATTTTGAGCAGGATATTTAATGTTCTATCAAGAAGCAGCATCCACATTCAAGATATTCTTCAAAAACCGATATAAGTTTACATGTAGTATGTATGGGTATTTTTTCATTAAAACCATAAAGTATCCAGTTGTTATTATATTTTGGAAAGCCATATCAATGGCACAAGATATATTCGTGTTTAAGAGTCTGCAGAGTCTTTCTGATGGAAGCCTTACAACAGCCCTTCAGAAACCAAGCAACACAACTGTAGATCGCAACTGGACCATTTTCATCCCCACAGACGCTTCTTTGAAAAGTCGCCAGCTAAACGAACAATCCCTCATGAACCATATTGTCCTGGCTCCCACACAGATTTTGCTTTACAGCGTGGACTTTGAAAACAAAACAGTCACTACTCTGGCAAATAGCTCTCTCATCATGTCTTACAGTCCATTAACCCATACTGTAAGTATGAACACCAATATGTCTGATTATTGTGTGTTGGAATGTGTGCATGTTAAAAGAAAACAGTAAATAGGTGTTTCTGGAAAGTTCATGCAAATGTTGCTTAGTGCGCACAATGTATCTGATAAAATGTACCGGAATATCATGCAGCAAATAGCTAAAATGCTTTAAACAAGAGCAATGCAAAATTGATGTGTTTGTGAACTTTTTTTTTTTAAATTAATTCATTCACAATAGCTGTAAATGTTTTTAGTCTGTTTGTTGGAAAACAAAGAAAAGTCTTTTGTTAGAGGAATTATTTTCAAGATTTGTAACAGCTTTATTTGAATGTTGCAGCACACTGTGTTTGCATAATTATTTTTTTCACTATTGCATTGAGAGTTGCAACTGATTAATGTTCTGGTATATACACTTATCTAGCTGTTACTTTCCAGTTCTATGTCAACGACAGCAAAGTCCTCGTGGGCAACATTCCATTCCTTGATGGGGTCATCCACCTCATCTCTGACCCATTGACCTTGACCTCACCAGAACCTCGACGGCAATCAGCTGCTGGCATTTCAAGTGGGGCAGTGATTGGAATAGTTGTGTCGGTCTTTGTCATATCCACGCTTGCAATGGTTGTGGTCATTGTGTACAACAGGTCAAAGCAAGGCTACTGGAAAGTGCTCCAGGAATGGTTAGAAAGGCGTAAGGTAATAAACCATTTATGTTTACTGTGTCAGAATTTTTTTTATTTTAAAATTATGTGTGTAACTAAAACTTAGTCAAAAGGTTTTCGTTCAAATTTCATGTTCGTGAGATTTATTTAATTGTAACTAAGCTTTATAATCAGCTAGATTGCCTCATGAATTGGTGAATGATGACACTTGAATTATATTAAATAGCCTTTTGTAATTTCCTTTGTCTGGAGCCAATAGTTTTAAACCAGTCTTCAGAAAAGGGTGTGATTATGTGTGTGCTATAAAGTAATTGGGGCCAAGTTCAATAACCAGCAAAGTACCACAAAAACTCCACATATGTACCTTATTTATCCAGCAAACGTTATTTCTTGCAGTTTTACTATACTAGATTGTCATCTACCTGAAATGTATCAGATTTATATTAACCTAGAGATTGACATATCTGTTCATAAACAAAATGCTTGTTTAATGCTTCTGCAGGATTCTGACAGCCAGGATAACTCTCCATTACACGTGGATGATGTGGATGAAGGCAGTCAGGTCGGGCAACCTTTCACAGGAAATACGGACTTTGGCAACCCTCTGTTTGAAGAGATCCCAGAAGACTAAACAAGCCTTCATAGCATGTGCATTTTTTTAAATGAAATAAGCGGGCTACATTTATTTTAATCCTTTAGACCTTAAATAAATGTACAGCTATGTGTTTTTATACTTAAGTATGTATTTTACTGTGTAGTCTTTAGATATACATTCATGTGTATGAATGGAATGATTGAGTGGAAGACTTGGACGTTTGTTGGAATGTTAGAGTGTCGAATGCTTTATATTTGGAATATTTCTAGTACTCAATGTAGGAATTTTCATTTGAAAAAAATCAATGTACATGTATAATGATTGTTTTTTTTCTTCACGACCTGAAGATAAGTAGAGAGCAAAATCCAAGCTCACTCCGTAGAGCATTCTCCTTGATAGCAAAAGGTCCTGGGTTGGAGCCCTAGCCTTAGACTGTCTCCACACTTCAACACTGGGCGACATGTGCTAATTCTTTGTATTTCCATTTGAACACTGATGCATGATACACTACATCCATTGGGTATTATTTGTGTTTCTACCACTTGGCATCTTCAACCATTTATATTTTAAAAGCGAAACAAGCAAATCTTCCATGAGCCTCTGCAGAAGTGGACATTGTAACAAGTAATATTTCAAAGGATAGTTCTTTTTTTAAAAGATTTAGATTTTAATAAAAACACGTGTAACACACTTGTTAGCATATTACTTTTTTGTGGTATTTGTATGTTTTACATATAATTCATACATTTAAATAATTTCACACATACCAATGTTTATGAAACAAACTCCACACGAAAGTTGTTTGATATAAAAATTATATTATTATTTTTCTCAATATAAAAATGTGTTATTATGACTTCAGTTATACCAAATTAACCAAAACACTTGTATAATGCATACACAATAATTGAGATTACATGAACCATTAACCCTAAAGGGTTTACAAAGTTATTGCACTTGAGTAAATCTTGTGTAGAGCATAATTCCCTTTGTATTGAAGGTATTACAATGTTTATGCAAAGAAACATATTGGATACATAAATTAAAAACTATGATTCCTTACGGTCTAAATAATAAACTGCTTTGTGACATATAGAACATAAACATAATTTACATATACATTTGATGTTTGTCTATTACTATGTTTTTTTATAAAGTATATTATTACTAACAGGCTGTTGTATCAACACTGATCCATCTTTGTATTATGTATTATGTAATATTATGCACTATATATATTTTTCCGCCAAACGACGTTACGTTATTGTAAGACGTTGACGTCATATCCTATGTATTTGTTTATACTACTGATGAAGGCTATGGCCGAGACATGTTTAGTACTATTTGAATAAACAAAAGTGACGTGTTTGTGCGATTTATTTTTTTTAGGTATTACAATCAAACTTTGATTCAGGACATTGAGAGGAAATGCGGAGCACAAGAATTACAGCTTCCTTATTATGCCCCCCTTCGAAGAAGAGGGGGTATATTGCTTTGCACATGTCGGTCTGTCGGTGTGTCGGTCCGTCCACCTGATGGTTTCCGAATGATAACTCAAGAACGCTTAGGCCTAGGATCATGAAACTTCATAGGTACATTGATCATGACTGGCAGATGACCCCTTTTGATTTTGAGGTCACTTGGTCAAAGGTCACAGGTCAAGGTCACAGTGACTGGAAATAGGAAAATGGTTTCCGGATGATAACTCAAGAACGCTTACGCCTGGGATCATGAAAATTCATAGGGACATTGGTCATGACCGGCAGATGACCCCTATTTATTTTCAGGTCACTAGGTCAAAGGTCAAGATCACAGTGACCTGAAGCAGTAAAATGGTTGACTGGAAATAGGAAAATGGTTTCCGGATGATAACTCAAGAACACTTACGCCTGGGATCATGAAACCTCATAGGGA
>VMBQ01007448.1:0-45728 GCA_007657795.1 Dreissena rostriformis | reverse complement strand
AAAGTTGGTCAATGTTTTTTTTGTTTTCTTACAATTTTCCTACAATTAAAAGGCGTTTTTTCTAGTTTGTTTAAGTTTATTACAGTTTACATGTATGCTAGCATATAAATGATTTACTGTGACATTACTTAATGTATCTGTTTGTATATTACAAATTAAATGAAGTAGAAAGAAAAGAGCATAGCCAATAATTGTGAAATTTTATTATTTTTATAAATTGTGAACCACTTATAACAATTATATAATTCCGCTCTAATTTAATGTGTCCCTAATAAGTTTGACAAATATTGACACACCAAGCTCTTACATTTAAAAAAAAGCGTATATGTTAACTATTGTAATTTCATTGGAATGACATTTTGATGCTTTAAACGCGAAACTATCATATCTTAAATAGAAATGTAAAGTTGATACAACAGTTTCACGCTAAACATTCAATTTGTAAAGAAGCTCTGTTGTCAGGTTTTCACAAAGAGAGAAGTTAGATCCAGGTTTGTTTTTGCAAAGGATAATCACCCAGGCTTTGTGTGGTACTTCAGCAAGTTTATGTGCTTCACTATAGACCTATTGTGAGAGACAAGGTCAAAAGTAGAGGAAATTGGCCGAAAGTGGTATAATTATACTTTTGTTGGCTGTTAAAAAATAATTTGTATTTCTTTCATAAGGTTTGCAACGTAGATCAGGAAATCTGCTTTGTGATTCACATGAAATTTTGAAATTATCATTCCAGTGCTGAAGCAAACAAACTGGGTCCTTTGTTTCTAATTCACCCTTCACAATCTTGAGAACAATGCACAATGACAATTTTGTTCACATTTGGGCAGAGTAAAGTAATTAGCAGTAATTATTTTCCAACTTTGTCTCCTTTAAATAACATTTCTCTGTTGCAAGATTCATCATTTCTAGAGACACAGTCAGACTCAAAATCTTCACTTGTAAGACTTGGAACATTTTGTTCAACTTTTAAAACTGTGATTCATAAGGTTCTTATACGTTTGTGGAAGGAAATTATCAGATTTTATACCAGTTTATGTTGTTTTAAAATAACAGTGCTTACAAGTCAACAAAATGTTTTCATCTCCGATCGGAACTTTTGGATATCCCTCTCCAACTTCGCAGTTTACCACAAAGGTAAATTACTTTAAAATCATTATTATTCATGGGACATTGTGGGCTGACGGATTCATGGATTTAACACAAAAACATTGGAAAATGACAGACGCAAATTTGTTATGTTTTTTGCCAAAATCAGAAATCCACGAATTTCCATGAGAAATTCATTTTTTGTTAAACCACAAAATTTCAAGCCGACAAATTTAAATGATTTTACAGTATTTCAATCTGTTTTTAGAAGAATATATTCCAGTATTAACAAACTGTAATTAGCAGGGATCCAAAGTCGATCGATTCTGAGAAAAAATATGGTAGATTTCTGCTAAAAAATTCACTATGTGACGTCACAAATGTCAAACCATTATGCGACAAATGCACAGATTTCCATTATGATTCCATCAGGTTGCTATTTTCAGGCTTCTAAGTAACTGGCCATGATTGTATCACGAAGGTGTAGACAAAACTGATATTGCAGAATGATTGTATATGTTTTGTAAAATAAAGCAAACCAACTGCTACTACATGACCACTCAAATTATGGATTGATAGTGACAGGACATGGTTATTCACGCATCACTGATTCATAACGGTTTGCACCTTAATTGCTTTGGGTCCATAAAACATGTGCATTGTGAAAACAATTTGGGGCATTGTGAAGAATGGGATAGTGACTGGAGGATCTAAGAAATATGGTTGTCAATTGATATTTTTCAAACCCAATCCGTCTCAAACAAGCAAAACCAAAACAAATACGAACCCAAGTAACTAGCTATGCATAAATAGTGAACTAAGTATTATTCTTTTAAAAGCATGTATGGTTATAATTACCTGTACCTATTCCTGTTATTTCCCCCATGAACTATAACTTATGTCCTCATAGAGAGGTTTTGAGACATTGTTTTATGATAGTAAATACGTCACAAAAGTGCAAAAATAAGCCTGTCTGTCTCTCTTACCAGCAATATAAACATTTTTGTTAATGACTCAATGCATAAATAAAGCCATTAGCGCTGTAATCTGACAGAGAAATACGTAGACACAATCACATAGTACGCAATGCATGCGTACGTTCCAAAGCCGTGGTATGCATCTAAGGTACAATGTAATTATGATACCCTTGTAGTTAATTGTTATTTCATACCCTCTTTCATTCTGCCATATACCACTAGCATTTGTTTATCTTGGTCTTCGAAAATAAGTTTCTAACTGTCAACAGACTAAAGCTGATGAAAATAGGTTTATACAAAATATTTATATGATATTTACTAAAAAAGAATATTGTTTCTTTAGTTTTCATTTATTTAGGTTAAAACTGAGGTTTCAGGGATTAACCTTACAAACGTTGGCATCTTAATGTCGGGGAAAGTCCGGAAAAACACACAAAGTCAGGAAAAACACACCGCTTCGGAACAGTATGCGAATAAAACAGAAAAAATATTTATGTGATTGACTGAGACAGAAAGAGGTCCACAATTAAATAGCATCCCATCATCTGGTTATGCTGATTTGAGGTTATATAAACCAGAATCACTGGTTGTTCAGGGACTTTATCTTCAGAAATGACTTGATGGAACTATTTTCAGTGTCTGTTCTTGGAAGGCGGAGGAAAATGGTCTATTTATGTGAATGTTGGTCTCAAACTGCAGGGGAATTTCAATTAAGGTCTGTTTTATCAATATATATTGATATCTCCTGACATTATCGGGCTGGTTTATGTAAAAGGTTGGAAGAGTTTCTTGCAAATCTGAAGGTTGAAATCTACCAAATGTTTTCCCAGTGTTTCCCTGATATCATGTAGACATCCAACTATCAGGTTTGGTCTTCGTTTGCCCTGAAAACCACAACCATCTGCATATATAGGAAAATAATATTTACTATACCTGAGTATTAATTGTTTATCTCATATAAAATTGGGATATGGTAAAGGGGTAATAATTTGTTATTCTGGATTATGATTATAGACCAAAAGCACGGCGAAGGTATCAATTCAAAAAGCTCTGAGGAAAAAGTAATTTTTGAACATTTCAAATAAAATTGCAAATTTGCAATGCTTTCAGTTTCATGTATAATAAGAAACACTTGAGTCATAATTATGACTGGTAGTAACATTTGTTAGGTAAAAGGACCCATATTAATATTGACAATCATATCTAAGAGTTTGAAAACATGATAAATTACTAAATACTTGTGGTTCAGTGCTCTTTAAACAGAGAATTGCACACATTTAACATATTTTGGTTGATAATTGTTGCATTGGATTGCAGTCATAAATCAAATCATATCAAAACACACAGTGAGATAGTAATGCACATCATAAGCTTTAAGTGCATTTTTCCTTGTGTTCAATCCCCGTTCCCAGAAGTGTGTGAGTTTGGTTAGCGGTCACCATACCCGACAGATGGGTTTCCTCCAGGTACACTGGCTTTCCCCCACAGCACAAGACCACACAAAAATAAAAAATATATTTCAATAACAAAAACTAATAACTGGAAATTGCAGCTATAATAATTCAAAATTTGTCCCAACTTTGGTAATCCAATAGTTAATTAGGTAGGAATGCTGCGACACACGCCTGGTCATGATATAATGCAGCCTCAGACACAGAAGGACCTCATTAACCCTTTGCATGCTGGGAAATTTGTCGTCTGCTAAAATGTCGTCTGCTTAAATTCTAAAATTAGCATTTTCTTTAAATTTTTTTTAAAGAATACTATCAGAATAGCAAACAGTTTGGATCCTGATGAGACGCCACGTTCTGTGGCGTCTCATCTGGATCCAAACTGTTTGCAAAGGCCTTTAAAATCCGGTTCCAGCGCTCAAAGGGATAAACTCCGAAATACACACAAGCATTCCTGGATCACACCCATGCAATGACAGACAATTAGTGGCTCTGGTTTATCATTGTTCCATCTGAGACATCCTATATATAAACCTGACAATTAAAACAGAAGGAAACTTCTGCTTTTCTTTTCTTGTCTGCTGATGCTAATTACCGCTATTTAGCCATCGAGATAGACGTGACATGTGGAGACTCTTGCTGCAGTGCAGGAGATAACGGGCCTAAACTGAGCTTCTGTTGTTCTCTGGTTTGTAGGACTTCAATTAAGACAATGGTGGTCCTGCATTCACTCCACATCATAACTGTTTTCATGTAGAAATCTTGTTATTGCACAGAAACGTTGCATTGTCAGAATTTGTACTTTTTTGGTTCTTTATTTGTATGAAATTGGATTCCTAAATTTTCATCAAATTTGGCTAAAAAACTCGTTTGGATAATGTTGACATTTTGGGTTTGAAGCTTATTTATCTGATAATTTAGAAACAAATGCAGTAATTTGTGCGCTAAAAAATTACGTGTGAGAGCATACGGTACTATGACCAAATAAACAAATATTAATGTACATGTACAAAACAAGAGTATATACAATCCATAACAAAAACATCTTCTTCGTACTTACGTACTTATATTGTAAGCTTTTAACATTAGATGCCAATAATGTCGCAACCTTGTGCCTACTGTGTCAGGATCTATATGGGATCTTTACATTACAAGCATCCCAGGCTTACAGTTTGCTATGTGCATCATGTGTTTTGGGTTTAAGTGCACATAGGTTCTCAGTAACTGTTAACCTGTATTAGGAGGTAACACTGCACTTTGTTACCACACAGCCTCAACAGTGGGGGAAAAAACGTTGCTACATATTGTTGATTGTGAGACAAATTAGAAGCTTTTAATTGTGATTTGCTAATTGGCTAAAGTTAAATTTTAAAATTCTTTTATTCTGTGTGTTTGGGTGAAGTTATATTTGCAGTATTTTGTCAGATTTGTTCTGATCACAGTTTGTGTTTAATTTTTGTAGGAAGCATAATTAAACAACAATTTCTGCCCTTTAGAGAAAGCTAAATACTTGTTGGGAATAACTATATGACTTGCGTCATGTGAAAATGGGTCTTATGCCATACTCGATCAGCGAAGCTCCAGACCAGCCTCCAGGGCATTTACACTGTCTGGTATACAGCTACCCAGTCCACAAATGAGACCACAAAACCTTGCAAGATTTTATAGTGGACAGCCGTGCTCCTGACCAGACCAAACGGATTCGCAGGCTGGTCGGAAGCATGCTTGCATCGCATATGGCATAAGAATAATTTTTCGCATGACGATGGTCATGTATTCTACATCTTGCATTCTAATTACGGAGATACCCTATGTATATTTTAGCACTGTTGCAAGTTCAAATAGTTTTCCGGGACATTACACATGGTGGTAAATATTCTTGGGAATTAAAGCCGTGCTTCAAGACTTGTTTGTTGATTGAAGGCCTCAATCTCTTCCAGACAACTGACAAATGTACCAGCAACTGTTGTTTGCAGCTCTGTTCACCTGCTCACAGGCAATTTCAGATCTTTTAATGATTGTTCTTTGTGAGGCAATTTTGTGAGGCAATTTGTGTCATGTTCTGAGAAAACTGGACAAAATGCATGTGCGTAAATTGTCATCCCAGATTAGCCTGTGCAGTCCTCACAGGCTAATCAGGGACTACAATTTCCGCTTTTATGGAATTTTTCGTTTAAATGATGTCTCTTCTTAGCGAAAATCCAGTTTAGATGGAAAGTGTCGTCCCTGATTAGCCTGTGCAGACTGCACAGGCTAATCTGGGACGACACTACGCACAAGCATTATGCCCAGTTTTCTCAGAACACGACTCATTTAAGAAGTGAAAAAATCACTAGGTTAGAGAAGATATAAAGGAATCTTATCCATAAATCTGTCGAGGTATCAGACATTGTAACAGTCTCACACTCAACACTTTTGTGAGGACTCATATCCACAGATTTCGATAATTGATAAAACAATTATAAAATGGTAAAATGCAGCATACACTGGAACTCTTGTGGAATCCTTCCAGGGTTTTCTGAGTTCATAGATCCCTATCTAGACATGCCCTATTGATGTTTCCCCTTCCTGTACAAGTGCTTTGGGAGAAAAAACAAGGCCCCTTCTTGTGGTGTGTGGTTCCTTTGATTGGATTGGTACAACAAGGTGTTAACTGGCTGTCATTTTGTATACAAGTTACACTGATATACTTTTCTTCAAGACAATCTGGCTTCCTGTGTTCTCTGTTCAAGTTTGATTGCCTATTAACGAATAGATGACTAAGAAATAACTGTTTTCAAATATCTTGGAATCTTTCTTTGGACTGATAAAATCTTTCCGAAAAAATACTGGTTGCAGAAATAAAGGAACATCATGTTATAATGAAGGGATGATATCAGGCTCTATCTTGACTGGAGATAAAATGGCAAAATCTGTAGGTGTTTCCTCAAAAGAGGATGATTCCGAAATCTTTGGATGAGATAGGGCCCCCTGGAGACCTGATATTTTCAGATTAAAATACACTTAACATCAGGGAGCCTGTCAATAAACCATCAAGGAATAACTCTCAAAGAATTTTAATATATGGCATAGTGATAGCAGTGATAAGGTGGTGTACTGTTCATGGGCTTATACACAGAGAAGGGCCTAGCCCTTTGCATGCTGGGAAATTTGTCGTCTGCTAAAATGTCGTCTGCTGAATGTCTAAATTAGTATTTTCTTCGATTTTTTTTTCAAAGAATACTATCAGAATAGCAAACAGTTTGGATCCTGATGAGACGCCACGTTCTGTGGCGTCTCATCTGGATCCAAACTGTTTGCACAGGCCTTCAAAATCCGGTTCCAGCGCTCAAAGGGCTAGCATTGAAGACAAGGGAATGGATCTTTGGTCTTCCACATTTGCTGGAACAGCTGTTGGCTCCAGGAGAGGAATGTGCTGTCAAAATTTTCCAAAAATTGTTTCTTTTAGACACACTTTTCAAAAGAAACAACAATAGTTACAACCCAGAATCATATAAGCATTATACAAAATTAAATAAATTAAAAACTTTTATGCAATATGCAGCTGGAGTGATTAAGTTCACAATAATTCTCTGTTTAATCGTTTGTTCTGTCATGTGTGTGATTGTTTGTTCTGGCATGGGCATGGGAAGCAATTTGAACTGGTACATTGAAAGTGTAGGAAGAAGTGTTGGAGTAGTTTTTATCTTTATATGAGCCGTGCTCTGGGAAAATGGGGCTTAATGCATTAGCTTAAAGTGTTTTTTAAGATTAGCCTTTGAAGTCCCTACAGGCTCATCAGGGACGACACTTTTAGCCTTAACTGGATTTTTCGCTATTAAAAAAAAAAATACCATAAGAGCGGAAAGTGTCGTCCGTGATTAGCAGATTACGCACGTGCATTAAGCCTCATTTTCCTAAAGCATGGCTCAACTGTGAGTTTTCACTGGGTTCTTTTTAAAACGTTTAAATTAATGTGCTTGCATTTGAACTGCAAAATTAGTTCACTGTTTTCTTCAAGACCATTACATCAAAAGAACAAGATTTTTTGTCAGTGCAAAACAGCATTATTGTTGTGCAAATAAGACCGCTTTTGAAAATCATCTGGGTTTTTTGTCGACTTTGTGTGCTTATTTGAGATCAATAGAAGTGTAGAAGAAAAGAGAAGTCATGGAATGTAAGAATATTTGTTTTGTCAACTGTGTCATTAAATCATCAATGTCTGTTTTCAGTCTATGGTGTATATTTATTTTCATGACGCATGCAGAATACTATTTGTGTATTGATATATAAATATCTGCAATATATTGAACAAATTATGATATGATGTGATATAAATTTATTTTTTATTTCCTATTGACAATGCTGCGTTGAAATTTATGAACTTCATAAACACACATTAGTTCGAACCCTTAAGTCATAATCAGTAATTTCATCTGCTTAATGGTCTCAATTTATCTTTGTTTGGATTTGAAGTTATTATTACTAATGATATTTCATTTTCTTGCCATTAATTTCTCTATTAAATGCCTTACATTTGAATACTTCAGTTTGGATGATCGAGTATGGCTCTGGAAAATGGGGCTTATAATGCTGTGCCTATAGTGTGGTCTCAGATAAGCCTGTGCAGTTCACGATTTTCGCTTTTTTCTAAAGGAAGTCCATTCTTAGCCAAAATCCAGTTGTGGCGGAAAGTGTTGTCCCTGATTAGCCTGTGCGGTTTGCACAAGCATTAACCCTGTGAGCGCTGGAACCGGATTTTGAAGGCCTTTGCAAACAGTTTGGATCCAGAGGAGACGCCACAAAACGTGGCGTCTCATCAGGATCCAAACTGTTTGCTATTCTGATAGTATTGTTTAAAAAAAATCGAAGAAAATGCTAATTTTAGAAATTTAGCAGACAACATTTTAACAGACGACAAATTTCCCAGCATGCAAAGGGTTAAGTCCAATTTTCCTTGAACAAGGCTCAATTATCAATGGTTTGTAATTGGGAATAACATTTGTTGGTTTTTTATGCCCTATTAAATGCTATGTTTCAAAACATGCACATTTTCGTAGTGATTTCAATTCAATTTGGAGCCCAAGTTTCTTGCCCGTATTAAAATCATTTCCAAAGCGATTTTCGCAAAGTTTGTTCTACTCTTGAAGTTGATCCCTTTATTGACAATTCTGAATTGGGACTAAGTTTAAGTCAATAAAACCCGCTTGTTGTTTGGGGTGTTGAAAAATATAATTGATTCTTTTAGAAAGTAAATTGACAAGGTTAACTTATGTCCTTGCATTATATTCCTTTTGTAGGTGCATGATTTTATGTGAAGATCCGGTCTTCTATAGATATCTAAGCATAAGTATTCAGATATCAAGATTTAGATATAACTTGTTTACTTTAAAACATTATTTATTTGTGGGATATCATTCTATTTTGTTGATTTTGTGTGTTGACCGATCCAAGAATTGAACACAAACACAGAGGAAAATGTCGGACCCAAATTCGTAATTGTTGTTTTTTTAACTCAGAACTCCATGAATAATTATGAACGTGTCCAGCAAAAAGTCCTTTTTTAAAAAAAAACACAAAAATTCATGCCCACAAATATAAATGATTTTACAGTATTTTGTGTTATTTTCTTTAAAAAATATTTTAAACGACATCACACTTAGTTTTACAGATGTCATTTTTATTTCTGGATTGTGACATATATCCTGTTGATGTTTAAAAATTCTCAGTCGTGAACTGTCAGTCAACATGAGATGCTCATCTGCATATATTTACATAAATTGGGAAACAGTGTCTTGGAATGCTCCTGAAACAAATATTGCCAGTGGAATTCAGAATTTGTTAAAGATTTCCCTGACCCTGGCTTACATTGTCAGTAAGACTTGGTGCATTTACCCTATTTTCTTTCTTAAAAAAGAGCTTTACATCATTCATATAATCATAATGAGTTTAATATTGCGTCATTCATGTATCAGTATATGAAACATATAATGGGTTGAATGTAAAGTAATAATGCTGTTACAGTTTTGAAAGCAATAGGAAGGCGAAATAAAGCTGCAAGTTTCTAGTTTAATTTATTTTAATTATAATTTATAACGGTTTAATCGTTTAAAAAAAAGGCAAATATGATATGTCACGAAAAATAAAAGCTGCACGTCATCGTAGCAATTTGTCGGTGTGGGCTTAATCTGTGGCAGCTGTTTCCACGTCTGTTTGTTTTGTACGACCATAAGACGGTATTCACCATCATTACAACTTGTACAGGGTTCATTATTCATTGATTACAAATGCTTTGCATGTCTTCTCCTATTTAAAGGGTAATTCATTCGTAATAAAGCAATTGATTTTACACCAGTTTACTACTGAGGCGCACACAGTTAGAAAGCCAGGTTTTTGCGCCAGGTTGTTTGTGTGTTCTACTACCAAACTACGTGGTCAATTCTACCTTGAACAGCTGTCTACAAAATGTACAATTCATGTCTTTGTTTTATTTAATGAAATAGTGGTAACAGATCAGAGGCTCTGCTGAAAAGCCGGGATTAGTCTTTTGTTTGTACATTGGTAGTCATGGTGACTGATTGATCATGTTTATTCGAGTTTATTCGTATTTGCCAATATTAGACACGTATCATTGAAAACCATAAACCTGGATATTCAGACCCTTGAAAATCCAACTTTTCAGTAGCGAAACATTTGGCTGCACATGTATTGACAAAATTATAAATTTTGTGGATGGTATTTGTTTCAATTCAGGTTCCAAATCAATGTCTTGCACAGTTTCTTTATGTCAATACGATTAAGCAATTTCAAATTGCTCAAGACCTTGTTATAAATCATTAAAGTGTGTTGTATTGATTGCTTGGTTTATGGTGCGACCCAGAGATTGATATTAGCCTCATATAATCTCTTAAAGAAACTTGTCTTATATAGAAATTTAGCTGGTATATTATTTATGAAGCAGTTTATAAATATAAAGTTATTTAAAAGAATTCTTATATATGAGCGTGGTAAGCCTGTGTGGACTAGTATTCTTTTAAGAATCTAATATGTTACTATGAGATTTTTGCTTTCCTTTTTTTTCTTACAATAAAAATTGCTTAGTTATTGCAGAAAACTGAAGAAAACTCTGGGCTGTGATTTTGAAGGGAAAATTATCAAGGTTTTACAGTCTTTGACAAGAAGCTTGTTTTCAATTAAAATTCCACATTTTGTGGAGGTTGTGCATGGATTTAGGGATGTTTTGAAGTGAAATATCTCTGGAAGCCCCCAGTTTCTAACACACCTCACTTCACTGGGGGATTTCAAAACTTTCTTTATAACTCAGAAGCGGAATTTCATGTATCCCCTCCAGGTATCATTCCAAACATTTTGCTTGTCCATGTATTGGTCCAAACATCCCCCTCGTCATAGGGGATTATTTCTCTGGATTCAAACAATTGCATAACAACAACATCATTTATCTACTGGCATGATTATGCTTAATTAATCGTTGAATTTGTAAGAATTTTTACGCCAGCACAAAGTCTAACAGATGAGTCCAATGTTTCATGTCATATTGGTGATTTTCCCAAGAAAGCGTTCATTATTTATGAGCACGGGTGTCTATAGTGACTGGTTCTTCTGTAGGCGTTAAGACACGCAACCAGTCGAGTCTTGGGACCCAAATCATTAGTTTTTGTGTTATCTTTGAAAATGAAATGATATAACTTCATTTAAGCAATAGAATAAAATAATGGTTAAAATTTTAAATCATTAGTTCAAATGTAATCTTTGAAAATGAAACGATATAACTTCATTTAAGCAATGGAATACAATAATGGTTAAAACTGTTATTAATATTCATTTGAAAAACTGTCTCTAGCAAGTATCTACAGTCGAGATTATATATTCAATGTGTTAAATATTTAAAATCATGTTCATGCATTCATGGTATTGCAAAAATCACTAAGAAGTGTGGTACAATACAGACAATATCTTCAAGACTTCATGTAATAAAGTTGATGGAAGTGACCGAAAAAACAAAGAATTGGCAACTTCAAAGTGGGCTGGGAATTGGTAATAATGTGATGCTAATAACTACTTTGTCCTTGTCCCACTAACCATTGCAGATTCTGTCATGCCATTAATAAAGAGATGCTAATTTTGTACTAATATTTGTCTTTTATATTATTCACAATATTTAATTTTGGTTATATGTATTTTCAGATGGTGACAAAGACCAAAAAGATATTTGTTGGTGGCCTGTCGGCCCAGACCACGGTAGAAGACGTGAAAAAGTACTTCTCCACATTTGGACAGGTAAGGGACTAGAAAAACGATTTGCAGTGATTTACCCAAAATGCCAAATCATGGTCGACATTTTGTAACCATAAACTACAGCAAATGGTAATATTATAGCCGAATGCGTTTTTATGTTGAAAAAATCTAATTATCTCGAAATAACCTTCAACCATATGAATGAATAAAATACAGCAATGAGATGCTTCAACTGTGGCAGAATAAAGTTACGGTGCAAAATATATTACATATCTTATTGGATGGCAAATATATTTGTTGAAACTTGTAGGCAAATTAGAACTGTTGGACTCAACAGATTTGTTGTAACCTGCAGTAAGTTTATATTGACTTTACATTTTGGTAAGCAGGATATTTTGCTTCAGTCGGTTCAAGTTCGAAAACAAACATTTTGTGAATGGTTGTCAGTTTGGCCAAGGCACATGTTTTGGCACGTTTTCACAGGCTGCAATGCATCCTAGGTACAGGCTTGGTCTAATACACCGTACTCAGATTAAAGATAATTTTATGCTGATGGCTTATAGACATTAACGCTTCATTACACTTTCTCTTAGCATGTTCTTAGTTGCAAAACTTTTATGTATTTCATGTCTTACATTTTGAAAACCTCAAGCCGGTTTCCTTTTCAAGTGATATGGAGATGTCTTTTTGACTGCTGAATTAAGATGAAGTCAAGCAATCAAGGTTGAATATTAGTGGACTGTAGCCTTAATGTCAGTGGACTGTAGCACTATTGACACTCAAATAAACTTTAATTTAAAATGAAAAATTGCCATTTAGCGTTCATGAGCAATTCAAGTTCCATTAAAATGCTATCTCAAACAGAAGTGTGGCATAAATTCAACTATTAACAAGTTAGCTTTATTATCCTTACTGAAAATATGATAGCAATAAGAGTAGAAAATTTGATCATTGAAAGGTAGAAGTCACCAATGACAGTTTAATCGTTTTGTTTTTTCTCATCTTGATAACTGGCAAGTGACTGGCAAGAAAATGATTGCTTAGACAGTCCATAGACTTTTCAGATTTTATTTCTGTCAACAATTTCATAAGCTCTGTTCTATTTGTCATGCTTTTGAATTAATTGTGATGAACGGGTTTTTGTGTGAAAATGTCACATTTATGTGTGGTCGACACTCAAATTCACGCTTGTTGGGATATGGATACATACATCGTTTTTAACGTTGTTATTAATAAAATTTGCAAATGTACTTTGTTTTAACATTAAAAGTGACTAATGAAATTGACGTGAATAAAAATTAATGCTTTTCATTTGATACTTATTTGAATTCTGAAAAATGAAGTGGTTACATAGTCACCTTAAACAACACAAAAAAGACTACATATTTTAGTAACTTACTTTTTATAACCACTGAAACCCTTGTTTTAGAAAATGAAAATAAAAGCTCTGAGATGTAGTATATTGTGATATTAAAATGTATGGTCTCCAATATAATATATTTCAGAGCATTTCATTAAAAAAAATCATGAAGGGAATAAGAGCTGAAATCCGCCTGCTGTGTTTAATTTTATGCTTCAGAAACTCATGCATATTACAATTTTTGTTCACAGGCCAGTTCTTGTACATATTGAATTGAGAGTTTTTGTATTTTCCAATCTTGAAATAAATTTCTCTATAATTTTCGAACAATGATGCCATGTAGAAGGTGAATTAAGTGATATCATTGTAAAATCTTCTTGCTTTTATTAGCCTATTCACCATTTCAGTTCAATTTAAAAAAATCAAATGGTGTTCAATTTTCGCCTTGGTCGATGAAGACGAAATCAAAATTGGCATCAAATAACTATTACTTTTCAATGCTAAATGTCCAAAGCAAGTTTAAATTTCCACATACCTGTCCGTATTTTATGATGATTAAGATTATCAGGTTTCAAAAGCCTTAATATAATAACATGAAAATGATATAATTCGCAGTGGGAAAAAAATAAATACTTTTATGTAAATTTCACCTGTGAAATCTTTAAAACCAGCATTTGAAAACGATTTTCGAAAGTTTTCATGTTTCATTAGGCAGCGTGAATAACTTTGCCATCTAGATATAAGTCGCAATTAAAGATATATTTATTCTCGGCTTGGAATTCAGAAAGAGAGATGCTTAATACGTCCATGTCTGAATCCATGGAAAACTGAACCGTTAAGTTGATGATACGTGGATCGATTGATGGGAAAAAAATATCGCATTAGTCTCCTGCATAGTTGAAGAGCGATATATATTTTCAATTAAGATAACAATTCCACCATTCTGGGATAAATCCGGTCACCGTAGCGATATCAAATAGCGACCAATCATGCATGGTTTTTGACACGACATTAACTGGCAACGACCTGACGAGTTTAGATCAGAAAGTGTGGAAAAAAATAACAGTAAATTACGCCTCAGCGACTTTTGCTAGGTGATGACATTTTCATTTCTGTGCAGGTGCCATTAATGTTTGATTACTTTTGGTGTGTTGTCTTCAATAACTGTATAAACATTGTTCATGAGACTTTTTATCAAATGTCTTTGATGTTCAGAATGTGAATTTCAGAATTGTTTCGGGACCATTTTCAAGCGCCTAGGTGATATTATTCATCAAAGTAAAACGCTCATTGGGCAAACATTCGCCAAATGGCTTTATAAACTTGCATTTTTTTGCCTTATCAATTCTAATTTTTTATTTCTCGAGTTCATGTTTAATGATGTTAATTCTCCCAATTTCAAGTCTGTTGGTTCCAAATTTCAAGTCTTGTTATATTATTTATTTTCCATAGTTTGAGTGGACATTTATGGTTCAAAGATTGGCAGATTTTACATTCCTGTTCAGTAATAGGAACTGAGGATGGACACTTAATTGGCAGTTGAGAATATTTCTTTGATTTTGTCAGAGATATTTCTGGGCATTTTGCTTATAATTTGGAATAAAATTGAATCTGTTTCTCATAAAAAAAAGATCAGAGAGAAAATAATAACATTTTGCAGGGAATAATTGGTAAATAAATTAAAAAATGGACGAGTAATTGGCTCAATAAAAAACAATGTTTTCCTAATGGCTATTTGTGTCTTTTGTAGTTACATCTGGGATCTGTTTCTGAGAAAGTATTTCAATACAAACCTGAAACTGGGAATTAATTTAAAAAATGGTTCCATCATTGACCATTAGTCGTGTACTTCCTGCTTTAGATTATAAACTACAAAGTATTATTTTGTACCTTTTTATAGATCCATTAAAAAAAAATGACAGAAGACTACAAATAACACAAAACATATTTTTTTCAGCAAATTAGTACTTCTGGAAATTCTGTGACATTGTACCCTTAACCCTGTTCAGCTCAAAAGCAAAGTGAAAATGGCTATATGCAACCAGCATAAAACCAGAACAGTCTGCAAGTAACTTGCAGGATGTTCGGGTTTTATGCTGTTTGCTGCTCATAAGTACCTTTAGGGTTAGAAATGAAGACTTTCAAACTTAAATCTAGTAAGGTAGGCCTTAATTTCAATTTGATTTTTTTAATGGACTACAAACATGTTAAAATCCGTTTATAAGTTTTAAATAGTTTAACTGCTGTCTTTCAGTCACTATTTTGACGGGTGAAAAACATATTATGATGTTTTATTGAAATTATTCGCACATAGTGGCTGATTTATTGGGAATTTTATTGGTGTGCCACAATAGACACTGCAAAGGTTTACACACTAACTCTCAATCAAAGTTATACAGTGTGAAGTATTTCACTTGTTATGTCGCATATTTGATGTATGGATTTATTCGGGAAATAGTTAAATTATGACATTGATATACGTGTTTTAATAACAGTTATCTGTTATTCTTGAGAACTTGGAAATTATTTTTAATTCTAGACCATGGGGCTCTTTTGTCAACAAGAGTGGCGTAATGATGTGTTAACTTTCTCAAATGTTTGTTACATTTTCTCTACGTTGAAATTGTTCATTGAAATGTGGTGTGCGGATATGTGTGTTTGTTTATAAATAAATTTGATCTTTGCTTAGACATTTGAACTATTATTAGACGTTATTCACAAGACCAGAAGGCCCACCTTTTGCCCTTGTATACTGAAAGCCCCCCCNTGGTCAGTCAAACAGGTGTTGTGTATCACCATAGGTGTTTGGTATTGAATCAGGAATCAAGGAAGTTGTCCATCAATTATCTATGCTGTGATGTGAGAAACACTTTTTTTTCTTAAAAAAATATACCATGTCTTTACAAACAAGTAAATTTCTACGATAATTATTCATGCTTAAGCTCCATATGAATGCCTGAATGGCCGGCCACCTGCTTATAACTGGGCTCTTCCATCTGCATTCCTTTTTTAATAAAAAATTTTGTTTCGTGAAATTGACTTGCAAACCTACAATATGTTTTTTCTACAAAATGTGCTGTCAGTTAACCTTTGAAAGCAAAGCCAAGACAAGTGTGAACAATCAAGGAGGCTTTTCTTGTTTGAAATCAGTTCCAACGCTGACAGAAAGACACTTGAACCAAGGAAAGTCTGGGTAATTGTGTCATGTTCTGAGAAAACTGGGCATAATGCTTGTGCGTAAATTGTCATCCCAGATTAGCCTGTGCAAACTGCACAGGCTAATCAGGAACGACAATTTCCGCTTTTATGGAATTTTTCGTTTATATGATGTCTCTTCTTAGCGAAATTCTAGTTTTCGGACTGCACAGGCTAATCTGGGACGACACTTTACGCAGTTTGCCCAGTTTTCTCAGAACGCGACACAATTCTGTATGAATGACAGCATGGGTCAATTCCTGTATCAGAAAACTGGGCATAATGCTTGTGCGTAAATTGTCATCCCAGATTAGCCTGTGCAGTTTGCACAGGCTAATCAGGAACGACAATTTCCGCTTTTATGGAATTTTTCGTTTATATGATGTCTCTTCTTAGCGAAAATCCAGTTTTCGGACTGCACAGGCTAATCTGGGACAACACTTTACGCAGTTTGCCCAGTTTTCTCAGAACGCGACACAATTCTGTATGAATGACAGCATGGGTCAATTCCTGTATCTCAATGTACAAAGTTTGCGATGCAAAACTGCAGGTTGTTTATGTGTATCTCCAGGAAATAGTTCAGGGGAGAAGGTGAACAATAAATAAATTTCCTGAACAGAAAGGCGTTGCTGAGGAATTCCTGGGTAGCTATAAAGCTATGAGTTGATATTTGAAATGGGGGAACTCTGGTCTGAAATATGGGGCTCGTAAAAATTCTGGATAAATTGGAGCCTTCAGTAAGGAATCAAGCAGCAGCAGTTTTTAACTCATTCTCGTTACACTTTAACATTCCAGCCATAGCAAGGCATCACTTGCAGGCTTACCTGCTGTCAGGACTGATTTAAATGTTTTCTGTTAGCACATCTCTCAGACAACTAGGGAGTTGGATTTAGAGGGAGAGATGGCTGAGAACAATTGATTTTTTTTCTTTTATTTGTGTAGGGGTTTTCCAGTGAAAATGTCTCTTTGGCAGAATCAACAGCTGTTTTTTTTAAGGGTACATTAACATTTTATGCCTTATTTTTGTGAAATACACTTGGTTTTCAGAGTGGTTAGTACAGATGAAATATCTGCTGACATTAATGAATAGTATAATGAAGACTTCTAGATAACACTAATTGACATAATGACAGAAAATGCTCCTGTAAGACCTACCCCTGCTCTAGCTGTCAATCACCCCCAAATGAGCAGCAGTTTGTGTATTGGGCAATTACTGTCAGTTAGCCTCAGTGACAGGTTGCACCACACTGATATTGTGTATTAGCCAATTAGCCTCTATGACAGGTTACATCAAACTGACCACTGCTATCTGGTCAGTAATAAATGAACATACACTTGCAGATAATGACCAGTCAGGTAGCAGGTGCTTCCTTGGACATTGGATTAATTAATCATGGATTGGTTATCTGTGTACAGGAATTTAGGGCTTAATTTGTTCTGCGGTTAATCGAAAGGTTGGAAATTATTTCTCAAGAAGAGAAAGTCTACACAGGCTAATCAGGGAGGACACTTTCAGCCTAAACTGGTTTTTTGTTTAGAAGAGACTTCCTTTAGAAAAAAATACCATAAAAGCGGAAGATGTCCTTCATAGCTTTGCCCTGGTCTCTTAGCCTAGGTTGTTCAGTGTAGAAACAGAACCACACATTGTTATATTTTTTTCCTGTCTTGTTCATTTTGGGTGAGGACTCTTGCAGACAATTACAAATTGTTCTTCACACTTAATACCTGTTAATTGTTCTGCACAAAGGAATGCAACCTTAGAACAAAGGGGTGTCGGAGGAAATAAGCAGCAGAATACTCACTGAAGTTCTTTGTTCTCTCTAGGGTGAAGCAATTGTTTTTACGCATCTGTTTTGTTGGGGAAAATGAATGATAGTAGTTTTGTGGAAAGAGAGGGGAGCATGTAGATTCCAGTAGATGTATGGCAACTGTCTTGAAAATTTTATTTTTATGAAAATTGTATGCTTTTTTTGTTGTCTCATATAGGAATTTCATAATAGATAAAAACAAACAAAATTAAAAACAATTGAAAAAAACTTACACAAGTATAGGAATTATGAAAACCGACTAGCAGTACCGATTATTTTTACACTTTCCTATTTCTATATATTTTGAAAATGTCAGATTGCTGAAATGTAAAAAAACCTTCAATATAAACCTGCTAGGTCAAAAGCTCAGCCATATTTCAAAGAAGGTTATGTCCACATGAAGGTGATGTATCAGAACAAATTTGATTGGTCTGGAATTCCATGGATGCAGTGATGGTTTGCTGTCAGCGGGCCAACTGCACTGGGCTTTGTGCTTGATTAATTTCCTACTTGATACTGCAGATTGTGTCATGATTCCAGAACACATACTTTGCCTAGTCTGTTACCAGAAACACACTGTGGAGTGCTTCTGTTTGTGATTTTGGTCTTGGACAAAATGGCAACACCCCAGTAGGTTGTAAAAAGGCTTTTGCTGTATGATTTATTGGATCCATCCTGTTGACATGCATGGGTCGATCCTCTTAATATGAGCCTTGTTCTGGGAAAACCGGACTAAATGCAATTGTGCGTAAACTATTGTCCCAGATAAGCGTTGCAGTCTGCACAGACTAATCAGGGACTACACTCCCGCTTTTATGGAATTTTTCGATTTAATAAAGTGTCTCTNTTTGCAAACAGTTTGGATCCAGATGAGACGCCACAGAACATGGCGTCTCATCAGGATCCAAACTGTTTGCTATTCTGATAGTGGTCTTTGAAAAAAAGTGAAGAAAAGGATGATTTTAGAAATTCAGCAGACAACATTTTAGCAGACGATAAATTTCCCAGCATGCAAAGGGTTAATATGAGCCTTGTTCTGGGAAAACCGGACTAAATGCAATTGTGCGTAAACTATTGTCCCAGATAAGTGTTGCAGTCTGCACAGACTAATCAGGGACTACACTCCCGCTTTTATGGAATTTTTCGATTTAATAACGTGTCTCTTCTAAATGAAAATCCATGCATATCGAGGGGTGAATGGAAGACTGTCGTAACTCATATTAAATAAAGAAGGAGATACGACAGTTTTCCGTTCAGCCCTCGATATAGCCCGGTTTTCAAAGAGCGCGGCTCACATGCTGTTGGTTAAAGCGATTTTCTTCTTAGTGGAAATATAATGATCCCTTTAAACCATTGTTTTCATCAATTTTTGAAATTATTGCCCATAACGAGTCTCGGTGTAGGTGTGCAAGTGATCAGGTATCAATGTTAATTTGACTGCTGTAGATGTGATTATGTATTGACAGTTACAGAGAGGTATTTGTCAGCTGATAACAACTGATAATGTCACAGGCTGACCAGTCCATCATACTAACCACTGACTGACCATAGAGCACAATTAGCTGACCACACTGATCTTGGTCTCTAAGTGACCACTGATCCACAGATAGCAGTTGTAGATAAAGGCTATAGGCTTACTCTGACCTCTAGCTTCCAGTTATATCCCTCTGATAACAATGGTTTAATGCATGTGGGTAAAGTGTTGTCCCAGATTAGCCTATGCAGTCCACACAGGCTGATCAGGGGCGACACTTTCCGCCTAAACTGGAATATTGTCAAGAAGAGTTTTCATTTGAACGAAAAAATACGATAAAAGCGGAAAGTGTTGTTGCAGACTGCACTTTTTGCACATGCACTAAACCCCCTTTTCACAGAGCAAAAGGCTCAGTTATATCCATCTGATAACAGTGGTTATCCATTGGATTACAAATTACCATGGCGTGTATCTGTTTTGTCAATAACCATTAGGGCTGTGTCAACATTGATAAGCCTTCAAGCTGAAAGCCTAGGTAGCGCATACCATCTAGCCTGTCATGTTTACCCTATGTATCAGCCACTGGTGCCTAGCGAAGTACAACCAGCCCATTGACATGTACTGACAGGGGTGTTGAAATTCTTATGAATTTTATGGTTAAATTCTGGCCTATTTCAAATTATCTTAGGTAGATTAAGGATGACATAATATTAAGAGCATTCTGCCCAAATTTTGTTTTATGTGAATGAAGAGTTGACATAAGTTCTAATAAATTCCTTTGAAAAGAATTTCTTGAATTAGGATGTTAAAAAGTCTATATAATAAATGATCAATAAACATGAGGCAATAAGAGAACTCTACATTTATATTACTATTTGGAATAAACTCTGTAACAACCAATTTATATGCAAATTGTAAAGTCCCAATAGTGTTGTTGTTATTACTAGAGTAATAAAAATGCAAACAACTCCAAAACACCAAAGCTAGGTTTAACAGTTGAAGTTGTAACCTATAGTAATATTATGCAAAATACCAAAATGCCAAAGCAGGATTTATCAGTTGTATCCATTATATACAAACACACCAAAAATGGACAAACTTTGTGATTATGACTGGGAAAATACTAAGAAAACCACACCAATAATATTAATAGGGGACTGAGTCAAGGCTATCCAGAGTGGATGAAACCCTTCCAGGGATATCAGATATGTTCACAGGATATCGATGATTCAGTGATCACAATCTCCAAGAAGCAAGTTGGCACATGGCATCTCGTTATGATTTATGTATACGGTCAATAAACAAGGCACTTACCCCTAATGACCTGTAGGAGATCCTTGACAGGTCCTATGTCAGGGAATGGTGTTTTATGATGATATCAGAACCAGCTGAGCATTAGTTACCATAGATAAGATGGGGGCAGTGTAAGCACCAGCTGAGCATTAGTTACCATAGATAAGATGGGGGCGGTGTAAGCACCAGCTGAGCATTAGTTACCATAGATAAGATGGGGGCTGTGTATATTACATTAGTTACCATAAATAAGATGGGGGCAGTAAGATGGGGAGGTGTATATTACATTAGTTATCATAGATAAGATGGGGGCGGTGTATATTACATTAGTTACCATAGATAAATGGGGGCGGTGTATATTAAATCACAGAAATTTGGAATAGAACAGGCTGCTTTGTATACATACGAGTCTTGCTCTGAGAAAATGGGGCTTAATGCATGTTTGTAAAGATAAGATTAGCAGTCTGCACCGGGTAACAAGAGTGGAAACTCTCCGCCAAACTTGATATTTGCTAAGAAGAGACTTCCTTTAAACGAAAAACACCATAAAAGTGGAAAGTCCTCAGTTTCCCAAATGTCCTCACATTGTCGGTGTGCATTCTATCCAGTGGAAATGATAGGGACACCTCACTGCAGATAAGAGTCTGAAATGGGGGTCATGCTGCAGGAATAAATAATTATATACTGATAGCAGATAGTATGATGGAGTCTGATATATTACTCTGCCAGGAGAGTATTTAAGAACTTGGTGTATTTGTCTCTGCAATGAACTGTCTTACTTTCCAATGGAACTGAACAAGAATAATGCGTTCATTAAGAAATCTGATTTCAATAGTTTATGGTCTTGCGCTCATCCGTCCAGAAATAAGATCATCTATTGCTTTTTCTGCTGATGAATGGCTGTCAGAGACAGTAACAAGGAATGAGATCATTAATTTTGTAGATAAACATCTCCTGAAATATATCAGCCGCNGCCTGTGCGGACAACACTTTACACACAATGCATTAAACCCGTTTTCTAAGAGCAAGGCTCAAATCATTAATTTTGTTGATAAACATCTCCTGAAATATATGGAATCCAGTGGAAATGATAGGCAAACCTCGGTGCGGAGATTGACACAGAATCCAATGGCATTGGAGTGTAACCGCGGAGATAGCAGTCAAAGTGTGGTAGAACGGTTCTCTATATCCGTAGGGGTGAAATTATGACATCTAAAGTGGAAAAAATGTTTTATAAATAGTAACATCAATTTGGTTGTTATGTCCTCAAGAATTAATGACTGAAAATGAAACTGAAATAGAATTTTACCTGGCAATAATTGCTGAAACTATTACAGCTAGCATTCCCGAAATGAATGATCCTGTAGCCAATAAGTAAAGAAGTTAAAAACCCTTTATTTTTTTCTGATTATATGAAACAGAAGGTAATGTTCAGGTGCCATGATATTCTGGTACTGATCATACGGGCAGCTTCATGATCAAAGGTGGGATGTTTGCACTGAAAGTAAACAATCTGGAACCAACAGATCATCCCCCTGGGCTGTAGATGTAAACACAGACTGTCCATCTGTCACTAGTATAAACACCACCTTACATTCGCCTTACATCCTCCCAGTCTAAGTATAATCAGCTTACACCCCTTAGATATGGCCCCTAATTACTGGATTATGTACCTGCCCAGGCAGCCAGGTGGTAGCAGACACCTTTCTCAGACACCTGTGCATATCTGGGTGTCATAAACCTGCCCACATCACCCTGGGAGGGTTCATTACCTGAACTGCATGTTGCCCTTGGTAATTGAGTTCCTGCCCAGCCCACCATTGCTTATCAGTCTTAGGTGCCACTGTACTTGCTGTCTTTTCAAAATACTGAAAACACCCTGTCATAAGTAAATTGCAGGTGCTTCATTTTGTATAATTTGTGTCATGTTCTGAGAAAACTGGGCAAAATACTTGTGCGTAAATTGTCATCCCAGATTAGCCAGTGCAGTCCACACAGGCTAATCAGGGATGACAATTTCCGCTTTTATGGAATGATGATAAATGATGTCTCTTCTTAGCGAAAATCCAGTTTAGGCGGAAAGTGTCATCCCCGATTAGCCTGTGCGGATGCACAGGCTAATCTGGGATGACACTTTACGCACAAGCATTTTGCCCAGTTTTCTCAGAACACGACACATTTGAAATCATTTAGATATTATAAGGGAGTTTTTGAAATTCATTCAGTATTTGTAAAGGATTTTAATACATTACTATGTATATGTTACAGGTTTGCCCCATTGTAAAAATGGCATGTATTTATCACAAAAAAGGATCTTTGAAAATGTTTACAAATTTAAATTTACATTCTTGCAAAAGTTTAGTGACTTAAATCCTTTCAGTTATTTATAATTTGACAGCCTTAAGTTCAAAATTTTCTTAATTGCATACATATTTCTGTCACAGCAATTTAAACAAAAGGTCCTTGTATTGCCCTTGATAATTTCTTCGAGGTCAGTTTGCATTCCCATTTAAAGTACATAAAGCTCCTTAATTTAAAATGTCTACCTGCTGATAACATTGTGACATTTGATATAAATCTATTTAAACCACAGATAAGTCCCCAATGTTTGTTGTGTGTGATAAATGGCCAATGGATAAAGATAACAACATGGCTGTGGTATAAACATTTGTGGTCATTTTGTAAGTAAGGGAAGCTACTCTAAAATCAGTGGCCATTGGTCAAGCCACATTGGAGTCCTCAATCCTCATGTGTTATCTGCTCTTGTTCTTTCTTTTTGCAGGTATCTGATTTAATGACCTCATAAATTTTAATTGTAAATGTCTGTGACAGTTTATCGTAATAGAAATAAGCATCCCCAGAGTGATTAACTGAAATTACTGTGCCATTGAGTTCAATAAAGCTGTTATAACACAATTGTCAAGTGTTAACAAAAATTTACTTTTGACAAAATGAATAAAGGGTTATCCATAAATAAAGTCATTCTACCTGGTACTACCCCCAAGATTTAACTATTCATTTATTTTAATTAATAATTTAAATTTTGTTAATGCTTGGTATAAATAGGTAAAGACAAATGTATGGTTTATGGCACCATCAACAAAGATTTATAACTTGATATAATGGGAAAGAAAACAGTATGTAAAAATTGGCAGCGCAGGTTAAATCTGCAGACGTTTCAAGCAGCGCGAGACCATGTTGCACTTAAAGGCATGCATTTTTAGGCATGCTTTATGGGTCCGCACTCGAGAAATAAGAGTAGATGGAAATGGGTCGTAATGACAGGAAATCATTACTGTAATGACCCTCTTCACTCGTCTCTTTTATCACAACTTATTGGCTAAGTCTGTGTTGTGCATAAAAATCCATGGTGTGTCGATTGCTTTGTTTTATCTATTGTGATATTTGTTAAAAATTATTAAAAACAAAGTAAAAATGTGCATTGGTGATAATTTAATAATTCCTTATTATATTTCAAACATTGATCAAGTGCTGAAACAAATGAGCCACACTCTTGGAAAACCGCTCTGACTTAACCCTTTGCATGCTGGGAAATTTGTCGTCTGCTAAAATGTTGTCTGCTAAATTTCTAAAATTAGCATTTTCTTCGATTTTTTATTCAAAGAATACTATCAGAAAAGCAAACAGTTTGGATCTTGATGAGACGCCACGTTCTGTGGCGTCTCATCTGGATCCAAACTGTTTGCAAAGGCCTTCAAAATCTGGTTCCAGTGCTCAAAGGGTTAATGCATGTGCTTAATGTATCTTCACAGATAAGACTGTGAGGAATAAGGCACAATATTTTCCGCTTTGATGGAATTTCTCGTTTAAAGGAAGTATTTTCTTAAAGAAAATCCAGTCTAGGCGGAAAATGTCGTTCATGATAAGCCTGAACGGACTGCAACAGTCTAAACTTAGGCGATATGTTATGCTCATAATTTATGTTTAGCTGGTTTTCCATGAGACTCAGGTTCAAATAGTTTTTGGAAATCATTTGGGAAAAGCAAGAATTAATACAGAATTGGTGGCAGAGATTTTCCACGTACAATATCTTTGCTATATTTTTGTGGACACAGTGTCGTTTGTTCTAAAAAAGAAGCCTTTAAAATTGCTACAGTCTCGTTTCTCATGCTTTTTGTCTTGTTTTATGTCCAAACTGCTGTCTTACCATGTAGCAGAATTTGGTTTTCAGAGTAATATATATTCACAGGAGGAACATAAATAGTCGTGTAATGGTCCTGCTGTTTCTCCAGAACCATTTGGAGAGATTAGAAGTCTTGCAAAATAGATCCGGGCCGAGTTTGCGTTTTCTTTTGCTGCAGCAAAGGACCGCGTTCGGAGACTAATCTGTATAAAGCTTGCCGTCGTTAACAAAAATTTAATCCAATTTGTTTGGATCCAGTCCAATCATGCACAGCCCTTGTCTCTATTCGCCTTTCAGAATCATGGGAAATTTATTGACGATTGCGTTTAATAAATAGAAATGTACTTGGTGGGAGATGAATACAAAAATGGTAATCTAATTTCCCAGTTAGTCTGTATGTATGTACTGAATGGATTTCACTGCAGTTAATTGGATTTATGGATTTTTGGATGAATACAATTTCAGCAGAGGAAAACACATATCAATGCTTTTAGTGTTGATGGCAATAATATTTAAACAGATTAAGTCAACTGTATGCAATATGATTTCCTCCTCTTAATAGATTAAAAAGTTATAAATTTAAAACACTTTTTTTGGCACCGAAAAACCTTTTAAACACTTCAAAAACCATTCCTGTTTTCGCCAATTATACACGGCTCTCTCTCTCTAGACAGATGATTAGCCTAATTGTAATTAATGCCACTCATTTACCGTTGACTTGTGAAAATCCCTAAATAGTCCTCTGCTGGGAGTGTGAAAGTGTGAGGGGAACAATTCTGCCAATGTGGCGGCAGTCTGCAAATATCAGTATGGTGATGAGTTACATGAAATATGCACGAGCAGTCATCATTAGTTTAGAGCCAGCTGTAATGCAAGTGTTCCATCATTTATTTAGCCTTTATGCTTTATAGTTAATAACTAGATGGGATTTGCATGGGATGCTGATCATGTATCAGGGCACAGTTATGATTTTACCGCTGTATTAGCAGTAGTTTCCATGAGGGCTAAAATGGGTACCCGAGTCTGATTCTCGGGTCGAATAATTACCCGTGGAACCAGGAAAAAGCTTTTGCCAACGATACTGGGTCGGATTGCTAATTCATGAAAGGGAAAGTACAGGGTTTATTTGTAAAAAGATTAAATTATTTCAGTAAAAATGTCTTCTAAATCATTTTAAGCATTCTTTTCAATCCAATAAACTCTAAAATGCAAGTAAATTGATATGTGGTATTCTGAAAATTCTAAAAATATTTTGGACAAATTCATGGCAAATTTCTGGTTTTGGGAAGAGTTCTTAGCTTCACTGTCAAATTTTTAAATTTTGCCTTTTAAAATTGTAATGCCTTTATCATTTTATGTCAGTTTTGTCTCACATATATCTTGAGTGAGCATCTTTGATAAAATGATGTGAATTATACTGCTTTATTGACGGCTTGACTGCTGTTGTTTGTGTCTTTTGATATGGTTTTAATGGACTTCATAGGTTTATTGTTTTGGCCCTATCACTCTTAAAAGCTTTTAAGTTGACGAAAGGTTTTTGTAACTGACATCCTAAGTTATTATGTCAGTATATAGACCTTGAGGTTTTATACCAGTACATCATGGTCCTTTTGTTCTGTCAAAGAAAACATTTGAACTGTGGCAGGAGTTATGTTTTCTTGACAGAACTTAAATTCCAGTAAAGATTATTGCAAAATGAAATTTGGCATTTAAGACTCCTCGATCGACAAGGAAACAATTTTCAAGGAAAGTTTAACATGCAATTTATGGTTAAAGCATTGCCTTAGAGAATCCTGACAAGGTTTATGGGAGAACTGTGGATAATAAAATCTTCATTTTACTTTCTTTTAGAATAATTCCAGCTGTACTTATTTTCGGACAGCATTAGATAGAGCTTGACTTCCTTTGGAAATTGCAGTCAGTAATGATTCATGTTTTACTAAATTAAAATATTGTGTTTTATTTATATCAGTATATAAATAACTTATTTCGTATTTTTTGTAACATATGTTTTTGTTTTTGAGTTTATTGCTGTTTCTAATTCAATTTCTATTAAATTGCTATTTTGATGGCAGTACATTTTTACCAGAAGTTGTTTTTTGACATTGTTTTCATAATAAATTGTTAAGTATAAACCAATAAAGAACAATATAAAACATTGATTCAATAGAATAATAATGCATATAAATACAACAAGGATTCCAAGCAGAGGACATATTCATACATTTTAATACGTTCATTAAGCAGTAGTACACGTGTAAATACAATCTGCCAAGTAATAAAACATATGTGTTGCGTTTTGAGAAAACTGGGCAAAATGCATTGAGTAAAGTGTTGTCCCAGATTAGCCTGTGCAGTCCGCACATGCTAATCCGGGACGACACTTTCCGCCTAAACTGGATTTTCGCTAAGAAGAGACATCATTTAAACAAAAAATTCCATAAAAGCCGAAATTGTCGTCCCTGATAAGCCTGTGCGGACTGCACAGGCTAATCTGGGATGACAATTTAAGCACAAGCATTATGCCCAGTTTTCTCAGAACGCGACACATTTTGTGCCTCATTACTGTCATAACTGTATTCTGGATGGATACTTTATGTATCGATTTCATTTGAAAGGTGTTCATCCGTAAATGTTAAAAAATGAGCCAAGTGCAAATTTGCAATCAATTGTTAATGATTGAAGATAAAAGGCGCGTTATTTGCCAGGCATTCCCGATGACCCCTTATTTCAATCTTGACGTCTGCATAAAATATGCATGATCACACGTCATTGAGCATGGTATTGCTTTCCCACTGTTACAGTTGAGTGGTTAATGATCACTAAATGCTAATGGAAAACAAATATTCTCCCACGGATTCCATGTACAGGAAGAGCTACGTTTTCACCACGTTTGGAAAATAATTATTCAATGTTTCCGAGTGGGGGTTGGGGGTTGAGGGTTGGGGTGGAGTTTTGTTTTCCTCAACTCACCTGTATTGCATAATAAACACAGCTGATTTTGTAATCTGGGGCTACATTTATAAATATTATTGTCAGAGACTTTGACATAGAAGTCTATCATTATTTTTGTAATGGAGATTGCAAGGTTTATCCAAAAATAACAAGCATCAAGCCTTGATACAAAGTGCATCACTAAAATTGTGTTGTGGTTTATCCAGTATAATTAAACAACAAAGTACATTCACATTAAAAATACATTAGCGTCAAAAAGATTTTGTGTTATTTTGAAAATTATTTAAAAATAACAAACAACCTCGGAAAGTAGTAGACATAATGTGTATGCTATTTTTAGCTTTGATATGATCTATTGCGACATCTGTAAATTGGATTTTTTCCCCAAACGTCCCATTGTGTAGCTATTCCAGATGAAATATAAAACTTATTGTTCTATGGCAATCGATGAACTGAAATGTATGGCATGCTGATACTGATAGCTTGTAGGGGATATTAAACAATAAAGTCTCAAATGTAGAAAGAATTAATGATTATTCTTATTAAAAGTCTATATTGTCCAGTATGGAGGTCAGTTATTCACAGCTTACCATGTGTTTGACCACTGATGATGGTAACATACCCAAATTAACCCTTTGCATGCTGGGAAATTNATCAAGACTTATCATTAGAGATACAATTGTTTCATGCTGAACACGCAGCAAACCAGCGTATGATACTATACTACAAAGACGCGGTCATGTTTCCAATGTTCTGGGGGATTATGCTCAAATCAGCCAATGGAATAAATGAAGGTCTTTTCCGCGGGAAATTTTATTTGAATTCTATTGGACACTTACAAAGGTCAGGTTCAGGTGAAAACCTATGTTATTCAGCTACGCCGAAAAATCAACGAGTCACAGAATTGCCTATTATGTTGTGGTGCCTGTATGGCTTATTTCATTGTCATTTCCTCATTACATAAATGTTGTTATTATTCGATCACATTTTTTCTTGTACATTATGTCACTGAGACAGCCATCAAGGCAAACAAAAGACTGAAAAATAATTCTTTGATATTTCAACTGAATATGAAGAGGACGGTTTTATGATTGTTAAAGACAGCTGAAGAAAAATGATAATGTTTACGTCAAATGTCGTCAACTTTACATCGTTGTTGTATACAACTTCTCATCTCCAAGTGATTTATGGCGTATAAGCTGTTTTTGATCTGATTTATTATTTTGATCTCTGAATGTGAATTCCATAGCCTTTTATTCAATGATCAATTTGGAATATTTGTATTATTGAATTCTGTCGCACCCTTATCGCTACCATGGCTAATTTGATTTATCACTTCCAAAAATAAATACACAGACGTTATTATCCATGTAAATTTTTGTTATCAATATAAAAGTGTACTTCAAATTTTTACATCAAATATCACCACTTGATGTTTGAAAACACTTTTAATATCGTCATTAGGCTTAAAACAAGTTTATAGAATTCTGTTACGCCTTATTTGTGAATTACTATTGCTGCTTGAAGTTTTGAATAAACAAATTGAAAATGAAAGCTTTTACTGATATACAAGTTCAGGTGTTCTCAACTTATGTTGGCAAAATATTAAAATTGGGGATATCAATGGTCTTGTTTATGGTTTAAAACTCATCATTTAAATTTAATTTAACATTTGGATGTATTAGCCTTTGCAGACTCAGGGATGACACTTTCTCCTTCAATGAAATTTTTCTTTAATAGGAAGTCTCTTTTAAACGATAATACAGTCTAGGCTAATCTGGGACGACACTGCATTACGCCCTCTTTTCTAGAGCGCAGCTCATTTATAAAAGAGTTCCAAATTTTGTTGTCACGTTATAGAATACACAAGAATTTAACTAAAAGTTAGTTATATTATTTGCCAATTGGTATTTAGTATGACATCTATCTGTAATTTTATCACTAGTTTTATTGTAATTTCTTGCAATGTGTTCTATAATATGTTTGACCTCACGGATTTGAGGTCAGCAAACCTTCGTCTGCATTCTTTTACTGCCAAACAGGTTGTCACGCAGTTGCCAATAGTGACCAAACAGAGTGGTATGGCTATGCAAAAGAATGCCATTAGATGTTGCTTTTATGACAGATATTTCTCACGAAACCACTGGATTCAATTACAATTATATTCTATAGGAAGAAATGGTAATAAGTCCTTACCAGGAATATATGCCTCTCAGCATAATGAACAGTGATGTTAAAACCAGTCTGGTTTAGGCAAAATCTGATCATTTAAGACTGGTTCCCACAGTTTTAATGCCCCCCTGACCTTGTTTACTGAAGGCGTATGGTTTGATTGCAGCTATTTTGTTCTTTACATTCCATTGTTGGCACACAAAATATTTTTTAATATATAGGAATGTATTGAAACACGCTTCCATCAGTGCGACTGTCATCCACCATGTTATTTGTAATAGTTTTATTGCGTTGATGTCTGTAAAAATTGTGTTAACAATTTCAACCATTGACCATGATTGTAGTAAAAATAGATCAGGCTTTTCCCTAGAAAGAATTTGATATTACTATAGTGTAGCGTTCATCATTTTTACGAGCTGTTAAACACATTAGCGTACATGAAATGTCAGAACATGTTATTGTTGGGGTTTAAGTCCTTGATGTTTTCGGTTCCTTGTCATTTTTGCCTGTGCTGCCGTGGTATCCTATGTATAGATTGTATTATGAAGCATCAGAATCAACATGAAGTGAAGTGAATTGCATTAGAACTAGATCATACACCGTCATTAGTCTTGCGCATTAATTTAAACACGCTTCTGGATCCAAACAAGCTTCTAGATCTGCAGCATCGCCATGGGGAATAGAAAACATAGCAATTAGATTACAGGAGAAATACTGGCATCTGGTGCAAGGAAAACAATCTTAAGACCTTAGTGAATCGAAAACAAACTTATGGTGTGATAAATTTTTTGTTTGGAAATGTATGTCACATGGGGGCTTTTGTGTAGTGATATAGAGCTCCATTGAGTGTTTACTAAAAAACATATTTCATTGGAATTGTCTGCCTTTTTGCCGACTGCTGTATCTGTGTAGAACAGAGAGTGGGTTCTGATGAATACCTGGTCATTTGTGGCAAGCACAAGTCAACTGGGTAAATGACAGAAATGAATGTTTTGTTTCATCCATTCTATCAGGATAAATGAAATCACCCAGGTTAATTAAATTTGTGAACAAAGTAATATATTAATAAAAACAAAGACTGATGGATGGTTCGTTATCGTAATTAGCAAATTTTGAAAGCAATCCCCATTCCAATGGTATTGTGTTCAAGCAAATTTCACCTTTATTAAACTGAATGTTTGCAAGCCCATTAGTCACAAAGTACACTGTGCAGAACACGTGGCTTTGTGTTTAAAATTTCGAACGCTTTTATTCAAGGTCACAAGACAAACATTGTTTGACATTTGGACTTGTTCTACACTGTTCCTGTATGTTTCTTGTACGACTCATTGAAGGCTTGTTACAGATCGCTGAATTCTTACTAATTAAGTGCACAAAAGTTTATATGGTTGGTGCGTCTTAAGGAGCTATTGTTTCTGACAACCCAGACAGGCAGTGTCGTGTCCAATGATTGTAAACTCTAACCTGTTGAATGATTGTCAAAATTGTAAAGATTGCATGATTGAAGTCCTTTAGTAAAGTCAAAAACAAAGTTTGAAAATCAGCAAACCAAGGCGGGTTAATCAAGTACATCTGTGTAACATGTTCTTCTGCTTGTGTTCTGTTTTCTCTTTGATTTGAATGTCTAAAGTTCTATGTTCTAGCAATTAATATTGTTTATTATTCTTACACAGAAAAAAAAACAACTTGCACATGTTTCTTTTTTCAAGCAATTCATTATTATCTGAAAGGAATTTATATAATTCCTAAAACAACATTGGAATTCATTTTTAAAGACCCTGAAATTGAAAACAATATCTGCAAGATCTCGGATATCATTTCGGCTTTCATTTCAACCATGCCATTATTGAATAGTTGTGTTATTGAGAAATAATGAGCAAATATTAAAATTACACACTTGTTCCATTTGTCGTAACAATGTTTCAGAAACTAATTTCCTGTTTCATTAAAATGTTTCACCTTTAATAATTGATGCTCATCAAAAAATATGGCAGTTTTTTCAAAGCATGTTGATCGTTTCATAGAAAGTGACAAAGGTAGTGATGCAATATCAGGAGCAGCGTCCATTGGGCATATTGAATATCATGTTGCCTGAATTCTCAAGGGAATCTTAATGAGATGTTGTCATTAATCAATCCATATTTAGATTCTGCCCTTTTGATTTAGTTACAATCGGCAGCACTGTGTTTTTTTCCAGAAAATGTTTATATTATTTCTCGAGCAATTATTATTTCTTTGTTTGAAAGGTATTTAATGAATTTTATCCAGATAACTTTGTTGCTGTCATCCTGATTATTAAGTGAAGAATAGATTGTCATGTTGAACAAGAATAAAACCTTAACATGAACGCACGAATTGCCTGTTTGGCTGTATTCGTACAGGCTTCTTTCATAGTATTATCTGTTGTTGTACGTAAATGTGTCCTACTTGTCCTAAAACCATGTAACACTGTAAAACTAAGTTTTCTTAAGATGAAAACTTCATCGCTTCTTTGATAAGCTTTTGCACAGTAAATGCATTATGTAGTTATATAACCATAATATCAAGTAGAAGCTTCACCTGCAAATAATTTACTGGTAGCAGATTGGAGTTTTTTTTGCACAAAAGCTTGCTGATATTTATGAGTTTAACGTTATAAGATTTGTATAGTGGCATATTCATATGCAATAATGTTTTGTACAAAAATAATTAGGAATGAAAATTATAACCTCACGTGTGTCTTCAGAGTTGTTGCATTAGTGTAACACATCGTCAAATAATAACATTTCTATTCTTTTACAACCTATTTAGAAAGTCAATGATGGTTAACAAACTTGTAGGGCTTGGTTCTGTTATTGAAATGTACAAGAAGTAGGCAAAATCGTGTTCACTTTTATCTCCTAATTGCCCACATATACTTCAAATTCCTCATAGTTTGCATAAAATAAATATATGTAATAAAGAAAGGTCTTATCCAGAAAATGATAGATCATTGTGTTGAGTCATATATCAATGACAGGTCATAAATTGTGAATTAATAAACCATTTATAAAGTCTTAATTGAATCAAATATAACCCTCCTCCAAACATTGATGTTAGAAACCGTGAAGTTTTGGTAGTTAAAAATACATTTATCTTGTCAGTGTAATTAATTAGCTTTGCTCAATGGCTCTGTTTACTTTATTGGAAACTATCTGTCAGAACTTTTCACTTTAGGCCTCGACTTTTTTTTTTATTGGTTTACAAAAATATTTTTGAAAATGGTCCATCGGGCGGTCGAAAAAAACAACTAAAAAACAAACACATTTTCAATAGAAAAAAACAGTTAATACACTTTGTAACATCAGGCAATTTAAATCATTCCATGGAGTATTTTACCAAGTATACAGCACAGTTTTATACCTCAAAGTTTCATATTAAAAAGTTGGTGCGCGTAATACATTGATACAACGCAATCCTGGTTGCTAAATTGCGAAAAAATTATTTCGAAATCGTAAATAATCACAATAGTTGCCATTTTGTTATTTCAGAAAGCTACACCCTATAATCTTATAGACTGAAGGGGCCGTTGTCGGAACAAAAAAAAAGAGTCGGTAACCGCAGATATGAACAGATTTTTACAAAAAAATAAAATGTTTGAATAAAATATGCAAAAAATGTCTTTGTCTTTGTTTGTTTTGTGCACATTGGCAGCTTACGTTGGGCTGTTGACCACATAACAGATAGCTGGTAAAGGTAGGTGTCAGCGAGTTTTTTCCGCGGGTAGCCGGGTAACGGTAGGTGTGAATAGGGACTAATGGTTGTTTTCCAGTTTGTTTGAGATTTTAAGCGCCTCCATTATACACATTCACGCCTATGTAGTGCGACAAACAATAACCCCACTTCACCATTATAATTCTGACATATCTCAACGACTGTAGCCTTTAAGATGCAGCATAATTTAGATAAAAAGTTTCCACTTTAAAACAAAGCATAACAAGTTTGTATCATCATTCAAATTAAAAGCCCAGGCTTTCCCCAAGGAAGAATTACTGACATGCATACCCTGTCCAGCAGTCCCGGAAATCTGTCAAATGTCCTGGTTTTAATAAAACCTGTATGTTCCTTATCTTAGCATGCAAATCTGTCCTTGCCACTAATATTGCGTTGTCTCCAAAGCAATGCCTGTCCGATTAGGCAATTACGCTACATGTCTTATTATCTTGTTGATTGTCTCGCAAACACAGTCAAACAAAAGGGGCAAACACAGTCAAACAAAAGGGGTTTATTCGTTGTGAATTCGCTATATGTATACATGTCCCGTAAAATCGGCAAAAGTCCCGGAAAATTGAGCACACTGTCCCGGAATCGATCTGAAAATTTATGGCATGTAATTGTTACATGATGTACATGATTTCTTATTTTCGCATGTTTTACATGAAATGCACGAGGACTGTTAGTTNCTAATGATTCACATTTCACCATCTCAGTTACCAACCGAATCACATCACACCAGAATGGTAACCTATTGATTCACATTTCACCATCTCAGTTACCAACCGAATCACATAACACTAGAATGGTTACCTACTGATTCTCATTTCACCAACACAGAAAGCAACCAAATCACATCACACCAGAATGGTTAACTACTGATCCACAATTCACCATCTCAGTTACCAACAAAATAACATATCACTAGCATGGTAACCAACCATATCACAATTCACCAGCATGGTAATCTTCTAAGTTACATCATAGCAGCAGAGTTATGAGCACAGTTTCCTACGAACTCACATCTTTCCAGAAAAGTTATTCATGGATTGACCAAGTTATTCACATCTCACCTCAGTAACAAATTAGTGTTTGTAAATACATGTACCACAATAACAACTTATTTACATTCATGTGTGTTAATTCTGTATTTATTGGGAAATGTTATGTTTCACTGTCTATGTATACAACTAACTAGGTTCTAGATAATTCTGAACGCTTTTTTTATGAGAGAGCAAAATAGAAATATATAAAGGTAATTCTGGCATTTAACCATTACCAGGTATGTATATTGACATACATACCTGCCATTACACAACTTAACATTCTAAACACAACACACTTTAATGAGTTTATTCTTCTTGGTTTTGTAACAAAATAAATTGTTTTACATTCAGTACTAGGAAGAGGTCGAAACAAGGATCACATCTCCTTGAAATTCATTCCAAATTCAACTAGCTTTTATGCAATTAAGGCTTCAATTTTTCAATTAGCTTTATAGTTTTAAGTATAGACAGGTATGTATAGAAGATAATTTGAAATAGCCATAAAATCCTTATATTAATGTTGTCAAAAAGTTTATCAAATATGTTATACAAAACAAAATAATTAAGAAAAATAAAAAAATACCCAAATTTCATTGCGAAAAAGGTCTCTAAGTGCATAATTTTATCAATATTTTTTCTTATTTTTCATCAGTTACATAATATTATCTGTTAAGGAGGTTTTCCAAATACAAATATATTATGTATTGTAAATATATTCCTCAATAATTGATAAAAATAACATTTAGAATTATCTTAACATCAATAACCTGAAGGCGAAAGAGCTCTAAGTAGCACTTAACTGCACATAGAGCCTTTTCGCACTAAAAAAATAATTAAATTTCACTTAGAGCTTTAGGACAAATTTCAATTTTACTTTTTATTTGATTGCCTGGAACTAAGATATTTTAATACATCATGGGCATGGATGTTGCGATACAAAATATACAAAAAAGTCATTTTGTGAAAAAATGTCACTTAGAGCTGTTTCGCTTTCACCCCTCGATTTGTCCCAATGAAATATTGGCAGAGATTGAAACTGGATCATGTGAGCTAAAAAAACTAGGTCACTAGGTCAGCTTGCTTTTTTTTTCACAATAGTCTAGTTACTTTGGCTCTCAGGTGAGCGCCTTAGGGCCTGATGGCCCTCTTGTTTGGTCTTAAATTCATTTTTTTCTCGTTTCGCTCCTTTTTCAGTGCGGTCGGGAATAAAATATATAAAAAAAAGACGATTTTCTGATTGTTTTTTTTCTCCCCATTTTCCAAAAATTAGGGTATGCGTTTTTTTAAACCAAGAAATATAAAAGTCGTGGCCTTATCAGTTTTGATAACCAATTGAGAATGCACAATCAACTGTGCACTTTAATCAACCTGATGTGCATTAACTATGCACCAGGATTTAATAACGTATTGATTAACATTTCGTATCGCCTACAGAATGATACAAATTGATATACATTACAATTACAGCGTAATACATCTATCTCAAATCTCTTGTAAATTGTTAGGCATTTTGGTAAAATATTCATGGTGCAAATTAAATATTGGAACAATAATGTACATGGATGATTTGTCAAGATTTACTCAACTTTCATACACTTTATCTACTTTGTAAAGGAAGATATGGATAAATTTTACAAATCATTGTAAGCTTTATTTGGCATGTGATATGAAACTGTCAGTACATAATTTTAAGATATACATCAGCAAATATTGTTCAGCAGTAGAAAACAAGCATATATTGTAGTTATTGCTTTTGTTAGGTGAAAAATGACATGCCACTTAACGGAGACCCTTTAAACTGTAAATTGGAGACTAGAAAGATAATAATTAAAATATCATTACACCGTTGTACACATGAAACCGCCAGAAAAAATATCTTAACATATTAATTCTCGACTTTAGTAAGATTACATCGGGTTAAACACTTTGACAGTGTGTTCGTGCCTTTGTCAGTGGAACTGTTTAATGGACTTCAAACACTGACACAGGTTGACAGACGCACACAGGTACAGATATGATACCATCAAAAGACCCGACAAACTTCAATTGTCACCCAGTCGAACAAACGATGACTGTAAGATAAATTTGTCAGGCCCTGTTCAAGTCTGGGCTTTTATACAAGAAACGGTCGCACAATCGGGCTCAATCATATCTGAACCTATATTTGTTATTTGTCATCGATCCTGTGTTATAATGTGAGCCCAAAACAATGGGACAGCGGCCATGTTTGCAGTGATGTAACTTAAGACAGCGTCCTTGTTGAAAGGACCGTTTTATAGATGTTCGGATGTTCTGTCTGTCATTGAGTCGGACTGGATTTTGTTTTGTTCTAATTAATTGCAGCTGTTTAGTTATGATCACACGATATTTGGCTTTGATGGCCGTAAATTCTGGTACACGTTTTATGTTGTGTAGGAAGAGATAAGACAAAACATTTTACCAAAACCTTTCATGCAATTAGGCTAGGGGATGTCACAGTTGAAGCATTTATAGTACTGCTGTATTTATAAACCTTTTATCATTTTGTCAAATTGTATTTTAAAATATCTTTATCATGTTTCAACATATATATATTCACATCATCATTCATCGTGTTTTCTGTGTGTTTCAGATTGAAGATGCCATGCTGATGTTTGACAAAACCACAAACAGACACAGAGGTAAGCATCTCTAAACTCAGCAACTCTCATAACCACAGAATTAGTGGAATATGTCCCAATTGTCCCAACTCTCATAACCACAGAATTAGTGGTGTGTGACCCATGTCCCAGCCTTCTTGTGGTTTCTTCTCTCCTGCTCAGAATCAACGGCAATATCTCTGATGACTTCTTGGTTCAATTGATCTTAAATAAAGTTCTTTCAGGCTTAAAAACTCATGCGTTTTCCTAAAAAGCTAAATTTGAGGATTAGTTTGCTTGAACTTTTTTATGTTTGCCAAAATAATAGGTTCTGTAATCCATTTAGGCCAGGGAACCTTTCACTTTCAATAAAAGCCTTGAAATGTTTTGGGAAAATTTAATTTCTAAAGAGTCGCTGATGTTCCTACATTTTATTGCAGGAGTTTTAAATTGGTCTGAAAACATCTCTATAAATCACATGTCTGTGTTCACTCAGGGTGTTGTTCAGGAACAGATTAAAAACTAAAATTTACTGGAACAACTCGTGCAATGCTTATAGATCATGTATTCTTGTCAAGGAATTGGACGCATTTAATGTAACATGATGTATGAAATCCAGGTCTTACATTGGATTGGTTTTTATATGGGCCTCGCTCTGTGAAAAGGGGGTTTATTGCATGTGCTTAAAGTGTTGTCCCAGATTAGCTGTCCGCCGAAACTGGATTTTCGTCAAGAAGAGTCTTCCTTTAAACCAAAAATACAATTATAGCGGTAAGTGTTGTCCCTGATTTGCCTGTGCAGACTGCACAGGCTAATCTGGGACAACACTTTTCGCGCATGCATAAAACACCTTTTTCTCAGAGTGCGTCTCAATTATCTTTTGGATATTATGGCAACCCGTAAACAATTTGTAAACATGTTTCTCATGTATTTTGTTGCATAGCACAGGCAGTCAATAGATTGGTCATGGTTATTTGGGTATGAAGTAAATAAATTACATCATTAAACTATCCAGAATTAATTATAAGTTCATTAATGTGGAAAATCATAAAGATAACAGGATTGTTTATGAATATTAAAAATACAGAGTAATGTCTTTGAACTAGGTCCACCATTGAACCATTGGGAAAGATGTAATTTATGATGTAGTGATGTAGTGCAAGATGCAGTGATGTGCAACCAGCTCTATCATCCATTTGATAGAACACATTTTAATTACAAAGGTACTTCAGTATATAGGATCTGGTAAGAGATTATGGGTTCTGGTAAATGATTCCTTGGGGTATGATGTACTTACCTCCCTTATGATGTACTTACCTCCCTTGTGGGGCTTCTTGAATCATGTCACTGACTTGTGTTTAAAATGGTAAAGAAAAAAAGACTAGCATTAATATACAATTATTTCAGTTTGAGATATTCTTAACGAAAATGGTTCCCTGACTAAAGTCTCTGTTACAGTTTCTTCATTACTTCATAGTACAATGTCCTTGGTGTTAAATTGGTGGAATACTCTGACAGACTTTTGTTTTGTGGGATGAAAACCACTGCCAACTGGCCATTGATTTGTTTTGTTAATCATAGCCTTTCAATCTTAAAATGGACTGACAAAAAGATGGATCCATTTCGGGAAACCATTTGCTTCGACTGTCAGGCAAGTTTGTGACTGGAGTGACATATATACTAATGAGTTCTCCTTGATGAATTAAACTCTGTCTCAACTAGATTACTCTTATTTCTTTTCTGCCAGTTCTCCTTTTCCAAAACTTGCCGAGATTCCTTTGCACAATTGTTTGCCTTCCAGATCAATTATTGTCTGGATTTTTGTAGAATTCTTACCAGCTCTTCAGGAAATGTGTACTGGAGATATATTAATGGAGTCTGACCACTAGTCAGGCAGAGATCAAATTTATTTTTATGACTTATCTGCCTGTTATGTGAGGTAGAATGATATCTGCTAAGAAATGTTCCCAATTTAAGCATTTTTGCCCTTCTGAATGATGATTGGTTCCTGTATTTCCGTTCTATAACAATTTTGGTCTTGTAATAGTGTTTACACATTAAATTTATTTCTGAATTACCTTGAATAAATGACAGAAAAGGCATTCAAAGCAATTGATGTGAAAAGATAATAAATAAGAAAAAAGGGCATTTAAAGGCACTGGTTTGAAAAGAGCAGATTGATGCGGGCAAGTGGCCTCATTGATGACATTTCACTCCCCATAATTATCATTACTTTGAACTTCATGCTAGTCCTATTTCTGGAATATCATTAGTTACACAAACTAATTAAACAAGCATGCTTTCCTTGAGTTCTTTCACACATGGGCTCTCATTGAAGAAATAGATTAAATGTTTGAATTTCTCACATCTGTGAGGGATCAGCTTGTATATTGGGTGTGTTTTTTTCTCCAGGAAATGAAGTTTTTTTTCAAGTTTTGCAGGTAATTTTGGCACATTGGCAATGCTTTCTAGGATTAAATGATAAACATTTGGTACATCCTGCAAATCATCTGTTAATCACTGGAATGAAACCTTTGGAAGTTTGGAAACTACGGGGGAGAATGTAAACTGTTAAACAGCTTTGTGGTGTTGTACAGGCAACATGGGAGAAACAATTATTGTGCAGAAATATTCTTGATTTTGAAAAGGCATTATTTCATTGTTGTTCTTCCTGGTTCCCTTCTCAAAATTATTCTGCAGAAAGGAATATAGAACATTAATTTTGAATCAAGTGAAGGTTGTACAATTAACAGATGGATAAACAATCTTTCTGTAGGTGTGAATATGCAGATATTTTTGTATAGACCCTAAATATTCTGCTCTGTATATTGTTTTTCAGTATTTATAGCAATTGGAGGAGAAACATATGCATGGAATTATAAACAAACAATATAAAAATGCATTATTATATTGGAAAATAAATCATTCGGAACCACCTAAAAAACACTACAAAATGAGAATTTTAATGGAGAGAATGCCAAAATGCTTAAATTAACCCATTTATTCCTAGTGGACTCTCCCATCCTTCTAAATTGGATCAATTTATTTCCAAAATTAAGGATGTCTAGTACATTTATTTCTATATTTAGAATATTTCTTACAGAAATTCCTTAAAGCAAACAGCGCAGACCCTGATCTGGGTCTACGCTGTTTGCCAAGGCCTTTTTTCTAGACGCTAGGCATAAATGGGTTACAAACAGTCGGTACTACTTAATTTCGATATTTGACGATGATGCAAACTTCAGTTTTCCTGTAAAAGTCTCTCTTGTGTTTTTTTAGGAATTCATAATTGTTGTTATTTAAAGATGGAATGATTGCTGATTCTTAGGGACTCAAACAATTTGCTGCCAAAAAACCCATACCACCCCCCAACTGAATAATTGTGTCGTGTTCTGAGAAAACTTGGCAAAATGCTTGTTCGTAAAGTGTCATCCCAGATTAGCCTGTGCAGTCCGCACAGGCTTATCAGGGACGACACTTTCCGCCTAAACTGGATTTTTGTTAAGAAGAGACATCATTGAAAAGAAAAAATCCATAAAAGCGGAAATTGTCGTCCCTGCACAGGCTAATCTGGGATGACAATTTACGCACAAGCATTATGCCCAGTTTTCTCAGAACACAACACAATTCACTGCCAAAAACGCCCTACCAACCCCCCCAACTGAATAATTGTTTAGAGCCATGCATGTTTCCATTAAGTCTGGTCAAATCATATTTTCTGGAATAGAATGATTATGTGTCATTTTCAATAATTGCACTTGTTATTCAATTCCATTACAAATAAAAAGACAATTTCTTAAGTTACAATAACTAAGTCACTTGGGAGCGTGTCGTGGTGTTGTTTCGTGCGTGCCTGCGTGCATAGCATGCAGAATTTATGTTGGAAGTTTGTGGAATAGATGCAAACTCATGTGATCATTTCACATCTAAAGTATTAAAACTGAAACAACATGGCAGTTATATTGTTTACCTACCATTATTTCTGCTATTGTATCCAGATAATGGGGAATTAGTTATGACAATGCAGTTGAGCTTTACGTGCTATAAGGAATAAATGAGTGAACGAGATGGGATTGGAAACAAATAAGAATCGTGTTTGCCACTTTCTAGGATTTTCATCAAGCCTCCTGTCTAATACTATCTGACGGAAAATCAATGCAATCTTTGATAGAAGTTACAAATCTAACATCTTCTCAAAAACATGTTATAGATTACGTACAATCAACTTTGCGTTGCCATAGCAACATAAATTTGGGGGAAAACCAATGTATGTCTGTCTTATCAGATATGATGCAGAACTCAGTTCAGAGAAAATAGCTATGATTTAGACCATTTTAAGGATAGACCATTATTTTGATTGCCAGTGCCATCCATTTATAAAAGACTATTTCCGTTTATTTTGTTGAAATGCTTGGGTGATGCACTTTTCAGCAAGAAAGAAAAGAAAATTGCACAATCTTAGGAAGAAACTGTATTGGTTAGCTGAGCATTTTTTATATCAATTTCAAAAGGAGAAAAAATATTTTGATTCAGTGTATTAAAAAGAATCATCAAACCAGAATCTTATTTCCAATAAATATTCTTACCACACTGATCTGAGTCATATAGTATTTCTTGGCTTAAAGATTGTCTTGCTATATTCAAGGCCTGCAGCTTATAACGAGCCATTTCATTTCCCGGTAAGTGGAGAAATTGCTTTGAGAAATTGCCACTTATTGAGGGGGATTGTTTAATTTCTGCTCAAGTGGCGTGCATAAATATGAGCCTCACTCTGTGAAAAGGGGGTTCAATGCATGTGGGTAAAGTGTCATCCCAGATTAGCCTGTGAAGTCTGCACAGGCTTATCAGGGACCACACTTTCCGCTTTAAAGTGTAATGGAATTTTATGTTAAAAGAAGTCTCTTCTTAGCAAAAATTCCGTTTATGCGGTGTTGTCACATATTAGGGATGATCTTTACGCACAAGCATTAAACCCCGTTTTCTCAGAGCGAGGCTCATATAGAAAATCAATCCAGTTAAACCCTTAACTCCTTTGGTATACTTGAGTCTGGGAACGGTGCTGGTCGTCATGACAAATTGTTTCTTCTGAACAAATAGGGACATCTGAACTGTAGGAGATTTTTGATAGATTGCCACGGCTAGTCCCAATTGCTTCTTGCTTATGTATTGGCAAATAGATTGATGATTTATAACTCATTTTCTCTTGCCCGAAGATGATTGAAGTTGCTGCAAGGATGTGACCCATAAAAATCATACAAGGCACAGTAATAAAACAATTTTCTGTGATGAAACTTGCTTCTGCCGCTTCAATATTTTGAGATAATTGTTCACGTCATATCGATACAAAACCTTTCTTGTTATGTATGAGATATCTCTATGTAATTTAATAGTAACATAATTGTATTGCTCTAAGATAACAGTTTTGATGCCTTGTTTTGTTCCATCCCTCTTTAGGTTTCTGACATAATTCTGGGTCTTTATAAAAAAGTTTCTGCAGAAGGCGGCCACTTGAGACTATACTGGCAACTGCTGGGAAAAAATCACGAAAATTGAGTATCCTTTCTTATAGGACTATTAAAGTACCATTTCTGATATGTGGAAAGAGTTTGAAAAATGATGGAATGTGTTTAAGTCATTATGAAGAATTCATTGTTGTGTATCTTGTATGATTGTTTTACCTGTAGGCTTTGCAAAATGAACCATAAAAACAGAAATAAGAAGCGAGTTTGCTGCCCCTCCAGTGTGTGGAAAGCAGATAGTGTGCAAATTTTATTACCTACGGGAGAAACAAGCATGAAATTGCAGGCAGTTTGACAACTGGCATCAACACCACTTAGAACTTATGAGCGTAATCCATTTGCGTTAAGTGTTGTCCAAGATTAGCCTGTGCAGTCCGAAAAGGCTAATCAGGGTAAACACTTTCCGCTTTTATGGTATTTTTCGTTTAAAGAAAATCTCTTCTTAGTTAAAATGCAGTCTAGACGGAAAGTGTGCGGACTGCACATTCTAATCAGGGACAACACTTTACGCACATGTGAAGCGCGGCTCAATTGCAGTCAGTTTGACAACAGGCACCAACAGCAAACACCACTGAGAACATGTGTTATACAGCACATGTCTTGTTTCTTGGTTTCCTATGGCATGTCCCTGTCTATAGGAATCACTTGTCACAGCAATGACAGTAAAAGGTCAACAACATTAGGGATGTTTTATTGTACAAAGTTGAAAGCAATGCTTTGGTATTCTTAATCTGGTCTAATGCATTCCATCATTGTGCCTGGCTAATGTCATTAATAAAAGAAACACTTTTTAATGGTATTCACTGCTTGATAAAATGGCATTTTAATGTTTGCACCTCAGGTAATGTGTTTGCATAGGGAGTGTTACCTAGCGATATTTCTAGGCATGCCTGATCATCAGTTTTGGCACTGAAAGTTGTTTTGGATACCTCCCTGATTGGAAGGGGCTCTCAGTTTTCAAAGTTGCTGTGCTTGAACAAACTATGGAATTCCTATGGTTTTAACAAATTTTCTGATTTACCATTCCGTGTGCACTGTAATAACAAATATTGGTTGTTACGTCATTGACTGTTAGGAACAACATGAAAAGCTATTTTAGTGTTAATGCTAATTTACAGCACGCTGACTGTAAGAAACAACATGAAAAGCTATTTTAGTGTCAATGCTAATTTAAAGAATGATTTCTTGATTTGCAGTGCAATATAGTAATAAATACCAAACTTATGGGAATAAAGAGGGGGGCTGAAACGATTTTCAACTTTTTTTCATATCCCTTTTAGTCAAGTTACAGTAAGGTTTAAGCCAGCATAGGTTTTTGAAGTACACAGCATTAACTTAGTTGCTCCCTTTCCTTGTTAAAAGATTATGAGCGGACTGCACAGGCTAATCTGGGACGACACTTTACGCACATGCATTATGCCCAGTTTTCTCAGAACACGATACATTTTTCCTGACATCATCAAACCTTTGTGTAGATGATACCCAATCAAACAAGTACACCACTCATCTTGTTTTGCTGAACCTTTTTCCAGACATCTTCATAATTATTGTGTATGTACCCAATCAGAGGGAGAACATGTTTTGTTGAACCTGGTCCCACCCTTTCACAGCTTTCTTAATTGTCTTGGAGTAAAACTAGTTATTGTCTATGAATGCTAATCTATGTGTGATACTTCTGGAACACTTTGTGAGCTAGTTTGGATTGCCACATGGCAGGCGTAGGACAAAGTCATACATTGCTGGCATTACTCTGAAGTTAGGCAATTATAATTAAGAAAGTATAAACCTTGACATCGTTAACTAGATTTTTTGCAGGTGCAGCAATGTCAAAGATATATAATATAAAATAGGCCAAATAGGCTAGACTCTACTATATTTAGCGGGTATTCTTTTCATACGGAGGTTACGTAGTTAAACTGACGGGAAAGTGTGCTTAGGAATGCACACGTCGTCATGTTGTGTGGAATTTTCCGGATCCCCCAGTAATTGTGCGTAATAAGTAGGGAATAAATGTTGCAAGTAATTTTCGTAACTTTGTTTATTGGAGTCTTGTTGTCATTCCATAAAGTTTGAGTAAAAACATGGCTTCTGTTGTCATGAGTGATGCGCTGTGTGCCAGTGAAGAGCTGTTATGAAGAAATATATGAGCTGTTGCTTGGGGTTTGTTTTTCCTGCAGATTTCCAAATTATGCCATGATGAAATACTTGTGGTGATGCACTTTTCTGCAATAATGTTTGCAAGTTAAAAAGGGGAGTTTAATTTCTAGGCAAAGTGGGTCACGCAGATTTTGGCCTCGTTTTTTGGGAAACAAATTATTTGCTCTTTGAACAATGCTTCACATACATCTTGTACTAGGGGAACTGGGATTGACTAATTTGAGCATTCTTTAAACATTAATATCTTTTGGAGGTCACTATGTTCTTCTTGTTCTAATTGTAATTAGAAAAAGATTTCTAGCCAATGTGTACAGCTTCCTCACCTGTTAATGGAAGAAAGACTACTGGAAGCAGATGTTGAAATTGAATCCTGACATGTACTTGAACCTTTTGGATATGATAAACTTTTGGAAGCTTGCCTGAGTTCCATATATATTTGATCTAATTAGAGGTTTACAAGATTTAGATATATTCACTCTTGATAGGTGGCCTTGGTTCAGAGATTAAGG
>VMBQ01007447.1:0-45109 GCA_007657795.1 Dreissena rostriformis | reverse complement strand
TATAGTTACTTTTACGTAGTGTTTGTTTTTATATTTAGGTGAATGGCAACTGTCAGCGAATGAAATGCCTTTATATCGTCAGCTGCCGATGACTTGTCTCGCACTATCGTGAGGTACTGCTACCGGGTCAAAATAATATTAGGAAAACACGGGTTGCGTAGTTGGCTTCTTCAACGCAAATGTCTGATTTTCATGTTACTTAAAATATAGAATACATTCACCAATATTTCATTAGAAAAATATAAACAATATAAAAATTAAATATATAAAAATACTTAAAATATAGAATACAAACATAAATAGTTTATTAGATTTTTTTCTTAATAAGATTTAGTTTAAAGGAGAAAGATCGAAGTATCATTTAAATAACGTCTTTAAATATTTGTTGCATCATAACTAACAAAAAACGCAGGCGTTGGATCAAATACTTAATATGTGTCATATGACACAAGAGAAAATTAACAATGTAAATGAGCAAATAATTATACACAATATCAAAATTATCAATGAATTACTTTCGGATTATGAGTAACAAAAGAACAAAAAATGTAATAGACATTTTGATAGGAATGACTCGGATTTTATGTTATAATTTAGCCGCTTTCTGGGAAAACCAGGCTTAATGCATGTGCGTTTAGTGGTGTCCCAGATTGGCCTGTTCCGTCCGCACATACTTAACATGAACGACACTTTCCGCATTTACTGGATGTTTGTTTATAGGGATAATACACGTTTTCGGTGGCATGATAATCTGCGGGCGCTCGACAAAACCCGTTCCTGCCCGAGTGCGCAGCACTGTTATGTGTTTTGCATATCCATAAATTAAAATAACATTGAAAACAGTATGTCTTGTTCGTTCGATATCGACAAAATAATTCCTCATTTCTTACTGTGCGCGGATGCATTTCAAATTTGCATTAATCCACTGTTTAAACACATTTTAAATCGAAAACTGCCTATCCGAAGGTAAAGACTCGTCATTTCTGATGATGACCGAGTGAGGCATATGTAAAACACAACCTTGAACAGTATGACTTCATATGAAAAAATCGAATTATTTTCTCGATGTCGAATGAACAAGACATATTGTTTTCAATATTATTTTAATTTATTTTGGTATGTGTGATTTGTTTATGAAAAAATAGCGAAAATACACATTTTCTCGGACATGATCATCGCCGTCAGGAAAATTATCAATTGGTCCATGAATATATCAATTATGGAACTGTGAACGCAATTGGCTTGGTCGTTTAGTTACCGGCGATGGCTATTCAGCTCATCTGCAGTTCTTGGACACTGACCGGTGAAACTGGAGTCAGATTGCATCCAATTCTGGCTGTCAATTTGCCTGTTGTCAGGAACATACGTAAACACCAGCGTCCACTTGCGAAGTTAGCCGTTGAAACCATGGTGCGTTCACCCGGTCGGCGGGAGTCACATTACTGACACTTCAACGAAAACATGACTCTAATGGAATACTGTATTTGTCTTGAATGTAAATCGACGCTTTTACCTTATTGGTAAGAAAACCGAGGCTAAATCGAGGCTAAACATTTAAAACAAATGATAAACGTGAATTTCGTCCCATTATATGTTTGATAGAAAGCGAATAAAATTGAATTTGATTTCACATCACTGACACTAAATTGCAATTATAAATCTACTGCAATACGATGTTTGTCGTGTTTGTATATCGACGCTTTAACATTATTGGTCAGAACACTAAGACTAAATATGTATTAGCAAATGATATACGTGAATTTCGTACCATTATATTTATTTATTTTTTTAGAAAACGAATAAAATTTAAATACGTTTCACATTACTGACGCTTCAACGAAAACATGACCCATAATTAATGGACTACAGTGTCTGTCTTGTATGGAAATCGACGTTTTAAGCTCATTGGTAAGAACACTTAGACTGAAAACAAAAATGCAAATGATTTATGTGAATTTCGCCGCATTATATTTGTGATAGTAAACAAATGCAATTGAAATTGAATACAATACAATTCTGTTCCATTACATGTTTGCTTGAAAACAAATACAATTAAACGTATCGATATTATTACCATAGTATGACAATCTGCTTTACTGTGATACGTCTTTAAATTAGTAAGGATTAAAGAAATACTTTTGAAATGTTACAAGTAAGCGGGAATTTCCAACAATAAATAAATGTTTAACGTGTTTGTGTGTTTGTTAAGCTGGATTGATGGTTATTGGACTCGTCATTAATATCCCGATGAACAAACCAGGAAAAAGGCGCAAGAGCAATAGTATCATAATTATCAATGCATATTTAATGCCAGAATCGTATAACTGATTATTTACGGTGTTTATTTATCCATTAGGTCTGCGAAAAAAAAAACATCATTTAAGCTGAGGTCCTTTATGTAAACATGATCGCTCGTAAACGACTTGATTGGTATTTGTATTGATTAACATAGTAGATGGACTCAATAAGTCGTGTATTGGGCTTTAAATGGATTGTAAATGTGGTTCGACTTGTGTGAACAAACAAACAGAAATTCAAATAATGATTGCATAAGATATACAACCAGTTTATATCTAATTTTGTATAAGCCTGTTAAAACCATTTGCGTAACTATATACAAATTGCCGCAGAAAATACGCTCAGTGTGTGCATCAATGCCCTCGTTAAAGTGTACTTGTTTTCACAACAAATCAAATACCGATGAATAACATATAAATGTATTTAGATCTAAACAAATACAAACGGACAACCACCATATCCTGATGTAAAATATACGGTTTTGACCCTCACAAAGTAATGCGATTTATTTCAGTCGTATATACATTTTGTGATGTAAAAGCATTGCGTTGCAAAATAGCAAACAACAAAGATTATGATCATTTGTTAGTGAAAAATATTCTATTCGGGGCTTAAGATTTGTCAATATATGTTTCCTGAAATGCAAATAAAAACTGCATGACACGCACATAAGTTTTGATTGCAAAACAATTTGTAGCAATGTCTAAGTAACCCTCCCCGAGAGGATACGATTAAGTCGCCTTAACTCGTTTTCCGTGCCATAATACAAACTGCAACAAATCAAGTCAACGAGATTAATTTATCAATGTCAGTCGAACTAGATTGTAGACACTTTGTTAACAACTATCATAACCAACACCAGTACGAAACTATGTGAGTTGATCAGTAAAATAGTTTTACGTTTTGTTGTTTTTATTTCTACGGAAATAAATGATCGAAAGCGACGAGTTTGATAAGAGCATGGCAAACACGAAGTAGGCAAAGCAGATAGAAGCAATAAACCGAGAAATAATTGTTAAAACATATTTATTCCAGAATGTGATTACAAGATAAGTTAGAAACATATTAATTTTTAGGATTGAAACGTTAGCTAAGCTAGTAGGGTTCCATTTCTCAGACATAAATAATTGAATACATACAATAATACAAATACCTAAACTAATGCAAATGAAAATAAGCGCAAATAAATTAAACAAAGTAGAAAAGAAGAATAAAGCACAAAAAGCAACGTCAAGATAGAATGTACCATAAAACACATAAAAAGCTTTCTTCCCTAGCAATACGATTATTACTGAACCTACCCGTTTGAATTATTAATGGATGACTTCTTAATTTACAGAAGCAAAATTTGAGACTTTTAGGTAAGACATCATAATATATTTTCATATTAAAATGATATTGTAAGTTATGTGCACAATATTAAAAATTGACTTGAAAAGTATGTTACCAATCCTGTTTAAATCAGTATATGGTATATGACTCTGCATTTAAATCATTGAGAAATTCGTTTGTGTCAACATATGGATAATTTGAAAACATGTACGCGAAACCATAATCATTTAGGACAATTTTTTACATTATCTGACCCACTTTCTCTTCCCATTAAAGCAGTAGTTAAGACCCGAGTTATAAACAACAGTTACTATCATATTATCACTGTCTTTAATTTTAAACCAATGTTTAATTATTATAATGTATCATTTTAGTTTTGTTAAGTTTAAACCTATTTATTTTAGCTCTATTGCATCGGAAGCCTAAGGCTTATTTGAAACGCTCTCGAGTCCGTTTTCTGGGTCTTGATTAAGTACTTGGTGTCTATTGGGGAGATCTAAAGAACACCCTCACACTAGGGATCGAATTTTCATTTTCATAATTTTATTATTTTGATTAAGATGTTAAGTATTCAAACAAAAGTAACCAGTGTTATTAAAAAACAGTTCCTAGATAGTATAATTTATCAACAACTTAGATTGTTTGGTTAAAAATGTTTTAAGAGAATCTAGTTGACACGTTTATGTGTTTTTCTTAGCCTTGATGTTCACATTAAACACGACGTACCATGATTCCTCTTGTTGTTCCCGGAGATATTAGTTGTATGAAGAATATTGAAGAATACGTCTATCTGATCGGAACTAGCATGCGCGTTGCTCTGCAACTAAATAAAACATTATAATACCGTATTTGGAATATCTGAATACGCTTCAATAAATCAGTCTTGACGTTTTGGATATGACGGTTGATGCAGAAGTTCAATTTTACAAAAACTGCATCTACCGTTAAAGCCTGTCTAAACTTTGCATTGCTGGGACCGGGTCGATTCTTCTGTTGTTAGGTTCATCAAGGTTTCTGGATATTGCAAGTCCGAAATTTAGTTCACGTTCGCACATGAAATGCAACCAAAATTACATTGCACTTTAACAGAATACTGTTGATTTCACACATCTCTGTTATTCGCTATGATTTGACTGACATATTTGCTTACATCATTCTCTAGACAAAACGTTGAATAATTATATAAAAAAAAGTAAACACAAGTATGATGTATTTAACACTTAACAGGCCCCATGTGTTGAAGAACAAATATTCGATCATACGCACTGTGCGAGGAAAAAAATGATAACTCTTAATATATTTTTGGTAACTACCAAAATATTTAACGCCAAAACACAAATGTATGTTTATCAATTCAAAAAATAAACAGCTTGTTAAGTTTAAAATACTAATTAACATGTAGCTAATTGTCAGTGTAGTTGTTAATTGTTATGAACCAGCTTTACATCAATGCCAATATTGTCACTGTCTTCTAATTGAGTAATTATTGATACAATTCAATAAATGAAGAATTGCAAATTGCGTTTTGTTTGAATAGTAGTAATACATTATGTCGGAATTGCAAATTATAAACATGCATGCACATGGCTGTTTTGTAAAGTGTGTCCACTTGAAAATAGGCGTTTACAATGCCTACTATATATGTCAGGTTGTATGTGAATGTATCGTTGTACCCATCAGATCCAAAATGGGACTAGTAGTCTGGTGAACGTAATGAGTCAGAGGACGCGCTTTGTTTATTATCAACTTAATTTGCATACGTTTTTAGTTAAGATCTTTACTTTTTATATCCATCTTATATTGTTCTTAAGGTTTTGCGTTCAGCACTAATCGCACGGTGTTAATGAATTGTGTTAGCCTCTTCTGTATTAAATGCAATCCCTATATGACCAAGTTTTATGAAGGACAAAATAAAATTGTTACTGTATCAACTGTATGTGTATCAAACGCTACGACACTTTACGATATTGAGGGTATAGGATTGATTACGTTCCGCATATTTTATGTCTTCATAACATATAAATACATTTTACAGTCATGGCTTACCGTTGAAATACCACCTTACATAGAAGCAGACAAACCGTCCAACACATCGATGGGCCAACAGATTATTTTTGATTAGGACAACAACATTGTTAGTATATGTTTTAGAAATACTATTTTGGGGTTGAAGATTTCAGTTCGGTGCTTTGTATTGTCCCAATGGTCCAGTAATTTTGACCAAAGCAATACATGCAATATAACCGTTGCACTTGTATAGGCAGCTGAGAGTAATAAAATAGATTACACCCAAAGGCGAGTGGTGGCTACTAAGGCCGAAGACATTACTTTTCGAGTTGGCAATATATATTGTACCCCGTAAGATGCAGGTTATATTACGTTTATTAACATGACACGGACATGCTGTACTTATATAAATAAATACTACACATATGGTTGCTCTTTAGTTTTGAAATTCAACGTAAGTACTTCTCTTATTCTTGATATAGCATTGGAAATATGTGTATATCTATTTTACTGTCATCATGGGGTCAAGTCACAAACATGTTAGAACAGTTCATTTAAGTGTTGCACTTGTGTTGCACTTATAAGTATTGAACTGTCGGGACAATTACGTCTAATTCATATATAATTCCCCCGTATTATATTTATAAGATAAGAAAAGGCATCGCATCTCATTAAATATATATAGAGAATCTTTATTATAATCTGAAAATTGGGTTGTACTTTTATCATTGGCATTGATAACCTTTTAAGTAAATAAAACGGCTGTAATCACATGAAATGTTGGTAAAACTACCTAGTTTGTAAATTTTCGTAAATGACCAATCTTACCTCAAATTTCAACATCGTGTACCCGTACACACAATCTACAATCACGAAACCCTTTAATATGGACTTCACTCTATCAATATATTTGATAAAATAGTGTCATTTTAACAATCACATACTGTATGAATCGCATACCATCTGCCTCGTATACCCTCTCAATTGACGTGCAAACGTAATTACGCATCCTCTCATCCCATATTTGGTGCACACTATTTAGCGTTTTGAGCGTGTTTCAGTTGACGTCTATACGTTGGCACTAGGACGACAACTTTGCTTAATGTTGCGACTATGCAATCGTCCGACTCCGATCGGAGACTCAATCCGAAAGGTGCAAATCCATTTTTGTGCAAACATGAATAAGACACTGTTCTTCTTTCACGTCAGTTATCAGCTGGTTACGTTATATGTTGTCTGAGGAATATCAACTTTTAACGGACCAGACACACTATTATTATTAATAAGCCGCAACTTATTACACATATTTAAAGCAAAGACATCAGAGCATTAAACATATAAAGTAAACCATGCATTGATAAGCGCAAGTAAATGCCGATAATCTACAGAACCATCACGAGCCTCTTGCAAATTTAGAATTTCTATACAAATCGTGGGTCGTAACAATATTTTGTCATTAAAAAGCTTATGAACCATTTGGAAGGGAAAGCACGATATATTTCAATGTGCCTCCTTTAAATCTTAACAAGAAAAATCAAGGTGTTATACACAAATCACATCAGGCACATTACAATACTATCAGAATAACTACATTAATTCAAATCAATCACCTTTCAATAATTTTGGAATACTTTTGTTACAATGTTTGAATTGTACCATCCTTGATTATTCCATCTGTTCACGTAGATTTCATAATCAATGAAAGCCTATTAAGTAGAAATATGTTGGCAATCTCCTGGGGCATACATTTGACCTGTGTGGATAGCTTGCCAATTAAGCTATGTGACGCGTGCGTTAGAAATGGATATATTACGATTTTAATCGTTAATACAAAAATATATGTGTTACATTTAATAACAATGCAAGCACATGTTTCCTTACATTTCAGAATTTGTCGCACCATAACATCCGACCATTTCAGTTAAATTATATGTGTAGCCCCATATTCCATGATTGCATTATAAAATGGGTGATCTCATTTTCAAATATTCGAAAGATTAAATCATAGATTATAATATTGTTTGTGAGTTTGCGCGTGACACACGAGATACTTGTGCACACCATATGCCTATACCCTTGAAATATATGTTTGACTCACTTTATTTTGTATACAAGTTCACCTCAATCAAAATGTTGAGTTTTTATATCACATATATCTGAATGGGAGTGTACACGTACGTTTCCATTTAAAACATTTCGTCTTGTGTCATTTATTTCTGAGATCGAACTGTAACTTTTTTCTGAGAGTGTCTTGTATCAATCATATTCTATTCGATTTCTAATTGGCCAAACAGTATATGCTTTGTATTCGTATGGTTCACAATTTACCTTAAACTAATGCCGTCTATCTGCCTAAATTACTGCTTTAAGCGTTCAGTATAAATCACCGTTATTTTCATACACATAACTCACGAGTTAAATTATACAATAACCGTATTTTGGTAGGATATTAGTAGCATGCGTTATCCGACACATTACTCATCTACATTTGCTGGAACGCTTTTTAAAACTGTGTTTCCATAAACAATTTTGCAATAGTACCATTTCAAATGTATTAAACAAATATGCATTACTGTTGTTAATTTATGCCACGACTGTCAATAACAAACATAGTTTACTCCAGAACCTTTACACTTTTTAACGAACACTTTTTATATCGTTATTTGCTATTCCATTAATGGGGAATTTACCATACATCCGTTTACAGACCTTGGGATTGTTATCCTCATAAACTTTTAAGCCATACTTTTCTAGCCAAATAATTACTACAACAGACTCACATATGAAACATAATAGATGTCATGGGTTTTTAATTGTTGGGACAAAGACATCTACAAACCTGTCTCAATATTGAAGTCATACAATCAAAGAAACGTTCATGCATTCATACAAAAATGTTTTTTTTATAATATATGTTTAATTGTCAGCAGAAATCAATTCAAATGGGGAAAAGAATAAATAAAGAAACGTTTAAGAAGAGTGTACATCTTTATTTTAACGTTCGTATCTTTGAACTTTTATAATTTGGTGATGTTAAAACGCATACACTGTTTCCATACTTTTTTCGCAAGAAAGCTTAATTAAGTACACAAAATGTTATATTTATACCATCTTATAATTTATATCAGACACATACATTCCTGTGCATAGTTTGAGTAAATACGATAGATTTTCGTATATCATTAAGGCAGTATTACTTATTAAAATATTACCTGACAAAAATGTATCAGCAGCATAATGCTAGAAAACGTGAGAAAAATTACAGCATTTCTTTTCAAAATTGGAGACACCATAAAGTGGGCTATGCATGTTTTACAGCCTTATATGTTATCAAGTACACATATGATTCATTTCGGATTGAAATGACAATAGACAGTCCATTACGTTCAAAACGCAGCATATTGTAAACTGTTAAACCCTTTTTAATGTCAGCATGTGTTCATGTTGGTTACCATGACAACCAATATGCATAACATATTTCAAGTATGAAATAGGTCAAACACACAATTTACTAAATCGCTTCTCCGAAGTATTATGTTATGTGTTGATTTAACATCTCAAGGTATTTTAGTCTTAGTAATCGCTCATGGTAAAAAATAGGAAAATATTCCTACATTTATAATTCATCAGGTTTATCTTCCATTGTATTTGATCAACACTCAATCGTTCAAGTTTAAACAATTATAACAGTAGTGACACAAACTACACTATATGTATGTGTGTTTTTTTTTAAATATTTTTTTATTATTATAATTGTTAAACATAAAATAAAGTACACGCATTACATCTACTTTATTTCGAGTGTTAGAATATATAATAAGAAATGTTCATCAGTATAATCAAAGTACTGAAAGTACTGGTGGAGCGAATTTGCTCAAAGTTTGTGGTCGTTAAAACACTATGAACATGTGTGGTGGGAACAAATTACGCACACCGAGTAAATAGTTTTATGAATTAACTCCATGTTTTTCTCAGCAAAATGAAAACACCGATTGATATGATGTAGGACTGAATAACTAGAGTAGTTTAGCTGCTGCGAAAGTGACAACCAAAACATGTATTTCGTGTGTAAGCAAAAAGTTCAAACCTGGCATGAAAAGCACGGGCGAACTGTCATATAAAAACTTTGTAGCGCAGAGAACATTGAGATGTTTACTTTGACAGTAACAAATGTAGCGCGTGGTAATATATGTATCCAGGAAAAAGCAACTTTTTGGAAAAAAACACTAATCTGCTGGTACAAATAAACATGACCCATTTATAATCCTTTCAAAATCACACACCGTATCAACCGTTATTATTTAAAGTAAGCTATCATTGGTTGATACAATGGACGAGCGTTGTTTGTACCGGGGTGATAAGTGGGTTTTTCTGAATCGTGCTTTTCCGGGATAAGTCTATTACATTTTGTCACCCATATCGCGAACGCAGTTCATTTCTTAAAACGAAAGAACATAAATGCGCTGTATCGGTTAAGTGTAAATAGTTCAGTATTGAACTGATGTAACGTCGCTGTATACTCCTTCCACGAGGACTGCGTGTAACTCGGGTGCTAATGCCACAGTGAACAGACGTTGCATGGATGTAACGCGCGCTGTAAGCTGAACTTTTAATCCCGGAGAGAAAAGGAACTCTTTAGAAATAGGCACTACGTTCGGAGCACGGAGGGATACATACTGATTTAATGTAATGTAACCACAATCATACGCCTTCCGAGAATAAATGCTTATCAAAACAGCACAGACTGTAAAGTCTGCAATGTGAAGTCGTTATTTGACTGCAACAGCGTTAGGGTTGTCATGATAGTTGTTAAAAATGTGTCTACCATCTAGCGATACTGACATTGATAAATTAATCTCGTTGACTTGATTTATTGTAGTTTGTATTATTGTACAGTATGGGATGGGAAACGAGTTAAGTTGACTTAGTCGCAATCTCTCGTGATGGGTTACTTAGACTTTGCTACACATTGTTTTACAATCAAAACAGATAAGTCGCGCTCGGTGAAAAGGGTGCATAATGCATGTGCGTAAAGTGTCGTCCAAAATAAGCCTGTGCTGTCCGCCAAGGCTTATCAGGGACGACACTTTTTACCTAAACTGGATTTTCGTCAAGGACAGTTTTCCTTTCAACGAAACATACAATAAAAAGCGGAAAGTTTTGCCCCTGTGCGGTCCTTACAGGCTAATCTGCGACGACACTTTACGCACATGCATTAAACCCCCTTTTAACAGAGCGCGGCCCATATATGAGTTTGATAAACATAATTTGTTTTTATATTGGTGAATGTAAAGCGGATGAATACCAGTTCAAGGAATATTTAAATAATTTTCATTAACATAGAGCACATAGTCCTTGCTGTTGATGTTTTTCAATGCAATCATTTTACCGCACTTTTGCTTGATTTTAATATACGACTACTATGAATTATATAACTTTGAGAAAAGCAAATCGGAATGGTTTTACTCGCCAATAAGGATATGATGGTTTGCTTAAATTTATTATCTTATATGCAAGTTACGTGCGTTTTGTTTTAGAATTGAAATATATTTATATAATCGGCATTTGATTTGTTAGAAAAAGCACGTACAATTTTGCGACAGCATTGTTGCATACACTGGGCGTAATTGTAGTGGTAATGTTTACGTTTATAAAATAACGACAATAACGACATGCCTATGACCATTTACAAAAAAACAAGTAAACAGAATATAGTCAAAGGACATCAGTACAATATAAGTACATTCATGTTAATAAACACAAACTATAATGCAACATGTTCAAAGATCATGTACAAACGTGTATGTATTGAACAAACTTGAAGTCAACAAATAGTTGATAGACAATATGTTAAGGGTTTCATACAATATTTGTTTAAGAAGCAAATACTTGTAATTTTTCTCACAGAGTTTCATTGCATCATATTCACATACCAATCAACTCGTATACGAGCGATAATGTTTACATAGCAGACGTCCGCTAAAATGATGTTATTTCGCACAAAGCTAACGAATCATGAATTAACACAGTAAATAATCGGTAATACGATGCTTGCATTAAGTATGCATTGATAAGAGAGTTTGATAGGGTTTATTGTTTATACAATAGACAATTTTCCGAAAGTATACAGCACATAAATGTTATGTATATAACAAACGAGTGGTCAAGTGACTGGACAATTGTATACAATTAGTACATCGTCATATTCAAACAAAAAATAAGCGAGAGGTCTATCCTTGTTATCATGATAAATGTACATTAAATGTTTATGTACGCATGTGTTCTAATTGACGAATGATACTCATAGTAAAGATTAAACAATTTTCTTAGTTTTAAGGCTTTGTTGACATATAATGCAATATTGTAATTGGTTCGACCATTTTCGGATTTCATTAATTCAACAAATATAAACATAGTTGTTATGATAATACTATTGCGCTTTTGCGTTTTACCTGTTTTGTTCATCGGGATATTAATGACGGGCCAAAGAACCATTAATCCCGTTAACAAACACAAACACACGTTAAACATTTGTGTACTGTTGAAAATTCAAGCTAAGCTGTTATATATCACAAGCCTTTATTCAGTCCTTGCTAATTTAAAGAATTTTAAGTATAGCAGTTTGTGATACTATGGTATTAATATAGATACTTTTAATTGTATTTGGTTTCAATCAAATGTATAATGGGACGGAATTGTATTGTATTCAAATTCAATTGCATTTTGTTTTCAGTCAAAAATATAATGTGACGAAATGCACGTATATCATTTGCTAAAACATATTTAATCTCAATGTTCTTACCAATAATGTTAAACCATCCGTTTACATACTATACAAACACCGTATTCCATTAGAGTCATGGTTTCCTTGAAGTGTCAGTAATGTGATTCCCGCCAACCGGATGAACGCACCGTGTTTCTCGGTTTCAACGGTTAACTTCGCAAGTGGACAATGCTGTTTACGTATGTTCCTGACGACAGGAAAATTAACAGCCATATTTGTTTGCAAACTGACTCAAGTTTCACCGGTCAGTGTCCAAGAGCTCGGGATGAGCTGAACAGCCTTCGTCGGTCACTGAACGACCAAGCCAATTGCGTCCACAGTTCAACTATTGATATATTCATGGCAATTGGCAAGTTATTTATCCATTACCAATTTATAATTTTGCTGAACGGTAAATAGTTTTGATTATTAGTTCAATTGATATATATTGATATATTCATGGACATGGCATGTTATGTATATATTACCAATGTATAATTTGCTTTCCGCGAAATATCTTTGATTATTAGTTTAATTGATATCCATCTTGCCAAGCTAAAGCATGTTATCTTTCAAACTATCCTGACAGCGAAGTATCTTTTATTATTAGTTCAATTGATATATATCTTGCTTATCTGAAGCGTATTATCTTACAAACAAATGCCGAAGATCAATGCAGCCAATTAAACCTTTGAAATGCAATGTTTCGATCGGTGAATTGTTAGTGCGTTTCAAATGCCGTTTCGTATAACATTTTATCCAAAACGTAAAGAAAGATACACTTATATACATCCGTTATACATTATACTTTTCTCTTAACTATAGTCATATCAAAACAATGTTTACACTCCTACTATCAGCAAATTCTGCATCACATGGATTATACATAAGTATGTTAATACAAATCCCACGAATGACATTTTTATTACCGACGTACGCTGTAGATACGGCATGAATTATTACATATGAGACGCGTTCTGAGAAAAGGGACTTTAATGCATGTCTGTACAGTGTCGGACAGCTTAGCAATCACAGTCCGCACATGCTTATCAGGGACGACACTTTCCGACTTATGATATTTTTCGTTTTAAAGAAAATCTCTTTTTAGCAAAAAAATCTTTTTAGGCGGAAAGTGCTTATCTGGGACGACACTTTACTCAAATGCATGTAACCCCCTTTTCTCAGAGCGCGTCTCATATTTATCGATTCATATGCTGGCATAATTTGAAGTTAGACAGGAGCATAAAGTATTCAAGCGTTCACTTCCGACAAGAAATGGACACCGTCGTCAGTATCATAATGCATTATAAGATAAATATAATTGATCTTACACTGGGAAAAGCGAGCTTAATATATGTGTGTAAAGTGTTGTTCCAGCTTATCATTCGCAGTCCGCACAGGCAAATCAGGAACGACACTTTTCGCTTTTAGTGAATGTTTCATTTTAAGGACGTTTCTTCTAAGCGAACATCCAGTCAATGCGGAAAGTTCCGTTCCTGATAAGCCCGGGCGGACTGAACAGGCTTATCTGGTACGGCACTTTACGCTTATCTAATAAGCCTGGTTTTCCTAGAACGCGGCTAAATTATAAAATAACACTCGAACTACATAGTAATTTCTATCAAAACTTCTTTTATATGAATTGTTAAAGTGTTTACTCATAATCCGAAAGTAATAAATTGTTATATATGATATCGTGTATGATAATTTGCTAATTTACATTGTTTATGTTCTGCCGTAATAAAAATACGTTTCAATTCATCTAACGCCTGCGTTGTTTGTTATTTATCTTGTATATTATATTACGCATACTTACAGACGTAAGCCAATTGATACTTCGATCTTTGTTATTTCGTCGAAATCTGACTAATAACACATTCTAATGAAATATTTATGAATGTGTTATATACGCGTTGAAGAAGCCAGATACGCAACCTGTGTGTTCCTAATATTAGTTTGACCCGCTTGCAGTTCCTCACGATGATGCGAGACGAGTCATTGACAGCGGAATATTTAAAGGCATTTGATTTACTACCGGTTGTCAGTCGGTCTGCGATGGAGCTAGTGGAGTATTGACTATTTCGATATTAGCTCGATCGGGCCTTGTCTGTGCATAGCGCTGCTCGCCGCCGAACATTAAGGAATTATTGAAGTAGATGTAAGTTAATTGACATGTGTAAGATAAATAATGAAATAAAGTGAGCTGCGTCTTGTGAGTACACGGATTATTATGAATTAAAGTGATGTTCGGTAATGGATATTGACATACTTTGTAGATATGGAATGTTAATTAATTGAGACGCGCTCTGAGAAAATGAGTTTAAATGCATGTGCGTAAAGTGTCATCCCAGATTAGCCTGTGCAGTCCGCAAAAGCCAATTAGGGCGACACTTTCCACTTTTATGATATTTTTCGTTTAAAGAAAGTCACTTATTAGCAAGAATCCAAATAAATCGGAACAAGTCGTCCCTGATCAGCCTAAGCGGACTACACAGTCTAATCTAGGACGACACTTTACGCACATGCATTAAACCCCATTTCTTAGAGTGCGTCTCAATTATACACGCTGTTGCTTTCTTTGTTAAGTTGTCGGTATAATAACACATAAAGGATAACATTTAAAAAAATTAAATTCCGAAATATCCATATCTGCTGAGGATAATAAATGCATTTTTGTCATTTTTCGTGCGCAAATTCATTTAACATATGCACACACGTAATTTATGTTCTTTTCTGCGATAATACAAATACATTTGATTTCACATGATCTAACGCATGCGTGTTTTTTTTTTAATTTTGGTGCACGCATATAAAGAGACGTTAGCCGAATGATACTTCGATCTTCGACATTTCATCGAAATCTTACAAATAACACATTCTAATTAAATATTTATGAATTTATTCTATAGTTTAAGTAACATATGAAAATCAGACATACGCGTTGAAGAAGAACAGAACAGAACAGATATTTTATTAAGACATATACAAATGTACATCGTCCAAAAACACGAAAGATTATTAAAACTATTGTCATGTGTCTATATATTACAACGTATGGGTTATAACAAAATCTACAAAGTTGAGACAGCTTCTTAAGAAGCTAGATACGCAGCCTGTGTGTTCCTAATATTCATTCGACCCGGTTGCAATTCCTCACGATAGTGCGAGACACGTCATCGGCAGCTTATGTTACAAAGGCATTTCATTCACTGGCAGTTGTCAGTCGGTCTAGGATGCAGCTATATAATTGTTCTACTCATGTAGTAAACTAGACGATGTAAATATATTGGTTTTCAAAGTACATTGTTGCGTTGTTGAATTCTCTTAGGAATGTCATGCTGTCTCTAGTATTAAGTTACATTGGACGCAATACAATTGCCTGTTATTGACAGCTTTAAAACGTTATGGAAAAATTAAACCGTTTTTCAAAATGTCATTCGTCTTTTGTTTCAAATGCAACAGCAGGAGACTACACTTGATAACATATTGGCCGATCAACTGTCTTAAACGAGCATTGTGGCGCAGTTTTAAATGATATAATGCTTTGAATACAACATGTTGGTCTAATAAAGAAACAGTTGTCTTGTCTGCTTCAATAAACTCGCACGCAATTCCATGCTCGTTTATTTTGTGGACTATATCCAATTTGGGAAGGCGTTTTATAGTATTGTGAACATTCTTTGGTGCTAAAGACATCGCGCTATTTTATATCGTTGATTATATACAAATACTAAAATGTATTCAACTTTTTTAATAGAAAGTAAAATGGTACGAATGCTTAAATATATGTTGACCTACTCCTAAACGCTGTTAATTATCCCAGGCCAAGTAAAAGTGCGAACATAATACACATCTATAATAACAAATAAACGATTGAAACACTTAACTGTTATCAATCGACATTGATATATTGTGTTTAGAAACAAATAACAATATCGAACAACAAATTACATCTACATCATTAGTTTTGTACAACGTCACCGTAGTACAGTACAGCTTACTCAATAAAACACGATATAGTTAAATGTAATTGTCCGTCGGTCAACAATGTCAACATGTGCTCTGAAAGTCAATATTGTTGCTGTTCTCGTCTTCTTCGTAAGTTAATTTTCTTCTGCTTGCGAAAAGTTAACGAAGTATTGGGGATGAAATTTTTTGTCGGCAAATCAATATTGTAACCTTTCCTCATCAACCGTGCATATGGATTTTTGGGCCTAAACCAATAATAATACACAGTATATGGACTGTGGCAATGGGATGTGTTGACATTTTCACAATCGGGGAAATTTGTGCAAACAATAAAACAACAAACACTTACCGTGCATGTATGTAAATTGGTGCATTTACCACATATATATTAATAGTTTAAACCTATGTATTTAGGCTCAATTGCATCAAAAGCCAAAGGCTTATTGAAACACTCTCTATTCTGTTTCATGGGTAGAACCAGTACTTGGTGTCTTTGTGGGAAACATTAAGTACCTCCTACAGTGAGGATCGAGGCCGTGACCTCCCGGTCGCTAGGCGGACACTATATACACTACGCCCACGCCGACCTATACGATAAAGTATATATACGATAGTGTAAATATTTATGTAAAAAAACAAATGTTTTTAAGTACACATCTGTTTATTTTTTTTTAGAATTATAAAGTCATTTATGAAATAACAATCATACAATTAAAAGGCTACAACAAGCTTAATATTTTTAAGTTTGTGATAGTGTTAAAATGAAGTTAAGTCAAACAGGGTAGTTTAAAAGCAAAATAAAAAAAAGTAAATACAGATATGAACTCTGTTTACTCAGTGGATAAACAATTCACATCTTAAATTGGGTGTCCGATGTGTATAACTTGTACTTGCAGTTGTTTCCCTATATTAGTTTTAATTAATCTTTCTTGTTTAGTTACGTTTTATTGTTAGTTTGATTTCATCCGAAGACTTGATACTAATTGAATAAAACAAACCACAAATGCGGTATCAAAATACATGTACAGACAAAAAGCAGCCTAAGTATCTGATTTGAGAAATATTGATAATATGACTCATTTGGTTTCTCTGTATTTGAAATTCATACGTTAGTTCAATTGCGTTCCTTGCTGCATGCGACGTACTTAAAGTAATCTCTCCTCCATATAATATGCTGAGATGTATTGCACGATCAACTAATTAGTGTTTTACCATACCATAGTGGTTTGCATCTACTAAACACCATCCGCGTTCGCAATTACACATTTAAATTGTAACAGGTGTATTTAACATGCATGTATCATGCTTTATATCATTTTGACACCACCAGAGGTATTTATAAATGCACCGTACAAACAGTTAACAATTAAAATAACAATACGATTTGAGTTGTTTGTGTGTTTTATGGTTTTTAATACAATTTAATTTCGAACAAAACGAAACATACACAAACAGTTAACAATTAAAATATCAATACAATGTGAGTACTTTGTGTGTTTTATGTTATACAATTTAGATTTGGCAAGTTCTGCAGAACACAAAACATGCATGCCCAAACAACTGTATTCAATGCATAAACAATCCCACACTTGTTGTATAATGTGTTTATAGTAAGTGCATGCCGGTACATTAGTGTGTCTTCATACTATACAAGTAATCTAAGAATATCTAGATTTCCTATTTATTTAGTTGCATTTATCAAAAATACGAAAACAGCCATTGTGTTTTGGCTATTTAATAAAAAAAAAATAATCCTATTATTGATTCAGTTTGACATGGAAATTATCTTCGGAACACAAGGCATGCCGAGGTAATTTAACTAAATGCTTCCATGCAAACTGTCTATACCCAATTACAATATTTGTTTAATTATGTCCATGAAATATTCACAAATATCGTATTATAAAAAAAAACATGGTAGTAAATAGTATATTTATTGAAACATATGCTATTTTCATTTACTTTGTAATATAAAATTATTAACTTTGACCCTGTGTTGCTACAGCGTGTCGGATTTAAATGTGTGTTTGGGGCAATTGCCTTCTGCAATTTGCCCCATAGGTAACAACATATACGTATACCGAAGAATACAGTCCGTTACTGCAATTAACCACTTTGCATCCAGAATTTGCATTCACAAGCTTAAAAGCTCCGATCGCATGGTATAAGTATTAATGCGCACAAACATAACCACGTGACCAATTGAAAAATAAAATCCATTCTTAAATGCTCAATAATAAATCCAGTTCAATCCAGTTTTTTCCGCCTTCACGGTGTTTACACATTCGTTGTGCGACAAACACCCTTGGATTGTAATAGATATTTCATCAGCTTACAGCGTTCCATCCATGCAACGTCTGTTCACTCTGGCATTAGCACCCGAGTTACACGCAGTCCTTATGGAAGTTGTATACAACGACGAAATATCTGTTCAAGACTGAACTATTTACAATAACCGATACAGCGCATTTATGTTCTTTTGTTTTAAGAAATCAACTGCGTTCGCGATATGGGTGATAAAACGTTTTAGACTTATCCCGGAAAAGCACGATTTAGAAAAACCCACTTATCATCCCGATACAAACAACGCTCGTCCATTGTATCAACCAATGATAGCTTACTTTAAATAATAACGGTTGATACGGTGTGTGATTTGGAAAGGATTATACATGAGTCATGTTTATTTGTACCAGCAGATTAGTGGGTTTTTCCAAAAAGTTGCTTTTTCCGGGATACATATATAACCACGCGCTACATTTTTTACTGTCAAAGTAAACATCTCAATGTCCTCTGCACTAAAAAGTTTGTGTATGAAAGTTCGCCCGTGCTTTTTATTCCAGGTTTGAACTTTTTCCTTACACACGAAATACATGTTTTGGTTGTCACTTTCACAGCAGCTAAACTACTCTAGTTATTCAGTCCTACATCATCGGTGTTTTCATTGTGCTGAGAAAAACATAGAGTTAATTCATAAAACTATTTACTCGTTGTGCGTAATTTGTCCCCACCACACATGTTCATAGTGTTTTAACGACCAATATTTTTTAGCAAATCACCCCACCAAACTTTCAGTACTTTGATTATACTGAGGAACATTTCTTATCCTATATTCTAACACTCGAAATAAAGTAGATGTTATGCGTGTATTTTATTTTGTGTAAAAACAATTATAATAATTTATTTTTTTTGAAAAAAACACACACATACATACAGTGTAGTTTGTGTCACTTCTGTTATAATTGTTTACACTTGAACGATTGAGTGTTGATCAAATACAATGGAAGATAAACCTGATGTTTTATAAATGTAGGAATATTTTCCAAATTTTTACCATGAGCGATTACTAAGACTTAAATACCTTGAGATGTTAAATCAACATATAACATAATACACATTACGTACTTCGGAGAAGCGATTTAGTAAATTGTGTGTTTGACCTATTTCATACTTGAAATATGTTATGGTTGTATGGTATATGTATTGGTTGTCATGGTAACCAACATGAACACATGCTGACATTAAAAAGGGTTTTACAGTTTACAATATGCTGCGCTTTGAACGTAATGGACTGTCTATTGTCATTTCAATCCGAAATTAATCATATGTGTACTTGATAACATACAAGGCTGTAAAACATGCATAGCCCACTTTATGGTGTCTCCAATTTTGAAAAGAAAGGCTGTAATTTTTCTCACGTTTTCTAGCATTATGCTGCTGATACATTTTTGTCGGGTAATATTTTAATAAGTAATACTGCCTTGATGATATACGAAAATCTATCGTATTTACCCAAACTATGCACTGGAATGTATGTGTCTGATATAAGTTATAAGATGGTATAAATATAAAATTTGCTGTGTACTTAATAAAGCTTTCTTGCGAAAAAAGTATGGAAACAGTGAATGCGTTTTAACATCACCATATTATAAAAGTTCAAAGATACGAACCTAAAAATAAAGATGTACACTCTTCTTAAACGTTTCTTTATTTATTGTTTTCCCCTTTTGAATTGATTTCTGCTGACAATTAAACATTATACATATTATAAAAAATATTTCTGTATGAATGCATGAACGTTTCTTTGATTGTATGGCTTCAATATTGAGACAGGTTTGTAGATGGCTTTGTCCCACCAATTAAAAACCCATGACATCTATTATGTTTCATATGTGAGTCTGTTGTAGTAATTATTTGGCTAGAAAATAATGACTTAAAAGTTTATGAGGTTAACAATCCCAAGGTCTGTAAACGGATGTATGGTAAATTCCCCATAAATGGAATAGCAAATTACGATATAAAAAGTGTTCGTTAACAAGTGTAAAGGTTCTGTTGTAAAATATGTTTGTTATTGACAGTCGTGGCATAAATTAACAACAGTAATGCATATTTGTTAAATAAATTCCAAATGGTACTATTGCAAATTTGTTTATGGAAGCACAGTTTTAAAAAGCGTTCCAGCAAATGTATATGAGTAATGTGTCGTATAAACAATGCTACTAATATCCAACCAAAATACGGTAATTGTATAATTTAACTCGTGAGATATGTGTATGAAAATAACGGTGATTTATACTGAACGCTTAAAGCAGTGATTAAGGCAGATAGATGGCATTAGTTAAAGGTAAATTGTGAACTATACAAATACAAAGCATATACTGTTTGGCCAATTAGAAATCGAATAGAATATGATTGATACAAGACACACTCAGACAAAAAAAGTTACAGTTCGATCTCAGAAAAAAATGACACAAGACGAAATGTTTTAAAAGGAAACGAACGTGTACACTTCCATTCAGATATATGTGATATAAAAACTAAACATTTTGATTGTGGTGAACTTGTATACAAAATAAAGTGACTCAAACATATATTTCAAGGGTATAGGCATATGGTGTGCACTAGTATCTCGTGTGTTACCCGCAAACTCACAAACAATATTATAATCTATGATTTAATCTTTCGAATATTTGAATATGAGATCACCCATTTCATAATGCAATCATCGAATATGGGGCTACACATATACTTTAACTGAAATGGTCGGATGTAATGGTGAGACAAATCCTGAAATGTAAGGAAACATGTGCATGCATTGTTATTAAATGTAACACATTTGTTTTTGTATTAACGATTTAAATCGTCATATATCCATTTCACACGCACGCGTCACATAGCTTAATTGGCAAGCTATCAAAACAGGTCAAAGTAATGCCCCAGGAGATTACCAACATATTTTTACTTAATAGGCTTTCATTGATTATGAAATATACGTGAACAGATAGAAATAATCAAGGATGGTACAATTTAAACATTGTAACACAAGTATTCCAATATTATTGAAAGGTGATTTATTTGAATTAATGTAGTTATTCTGATAGTATCGTAATGTGCCTGATTTGATTTGTGTATAAAATCTTATTTTTTCTTGTTAAGATTTAAATGAGGCACATTAAAATATATCGTGCTTTCACTTCCAAATGGTTCATAAGCTTTTTAATGACAACTTATTGTTACGACTCACGATTTGTATAGAAATGCTAAATTTGCAACAGGCTCGTGATGGTTCTGTAGATAATTGGCATTTACTTGCGCTTATCAATGCATGGTTTACTTTATATGTTTAAAGCTCTGATGCCTTTTCTATAAATATGTGTAATTAGTTACGGCTTATTAATAATAATAGTGTGTCTGGTCCGTTAATATTTAATCTTCCTCAGACAGCATATCACTTAACCAGCTGATAACTGACGTGAAAGAAGAACAGTGTCTTATTTATGTTTGCACAAAAATGGATTTTCACCTTTCGGATTGAGTCTCCGATCGGAGATAAAATCATTATCACAGTAGTATTCCATACTTTTGTGCAAGTTTTTTTTAGAAATCAGGGATTATCAGTTTACTGAGTCAGTCTAAATCCTTATGTTATTTGTGTAAAAAAGTGATGTTACATGTTATAATTATAGTGAAGATGCATCAAGGTTATAATTATAAATGTATATATAAATAAAGAATAGATAACAATAATTAACTTTGTAATTATTGCATTACTGTATGAAGGGATTTAAGTAGAATTCATATTGTGTGCCTCAACTTTATCAGTTAGAATAAAAAATGTATTATGTGAATTTGAATTTAGACATCAAACTTGGAATGGGCACCATTTTTGCCATTTTCTAAAACAAAACAGTTCATTTTATGTTCTGTTGTTTTTTTGTAACCTTCTGTCTATAGTTTTAGTTCAAAGGCTGATATTCCCAATATTTACTGTAACCATTTGATACAGTTTTAAGCTTCTCATTTTTTTCTCTGTCTTAATAATTTCAGTATTTGTTTTACAAGTATACTGTATACATTGTATATCTAATAATATGTTTTGATCAATGATCAATCAATGTAAGTTAAACTTAAATAAATCTGCTTTGATTTGAGTTGCCACTATTGGAGCCAAATAGTACTATCACATTAGCTAAAACACTATCACAGTAGTGTTCCATACTTTTGTCCCAGAAATTTAGAAATCAAGGATTATTATTTAACTAAGTCAGCCTAAATGCAAATGTTATTGGTGTAAAGTAGTGTTCTTACATGTTTATATTTGTATTGAAGATGCATCAAGGTTATAATGATAAATGTATATATAGATATAAATACATGACCAGTAACAATTACTGAACTGTGAAATTATTTCATAATTGTATGCAGGGATAAGAAGTCATATTCTGTTCTTGAACTATACCAATAATGATAAACTATGTCGTATAACTTCNTGTCTTGGATATGCAAACCACCAATAGAGCGTAGGAAAGTAAGTGTCTTGGATATGCAAACCACCAATAGAGCGTAGGAAAGTAAGTGTCTTGGATATGCAAACCACCAATAGAGCGTAGGAAAGTAAGTGTCTTGGATATGCAAACCACCAATAGAGCGTAGGAAAGTAAGTGTCTTGGATATGCAAACCACCAATAGAGCGTAGGAAAGTAAGTGTCTTGGATATGCAAACCACCAATAGAGCGTAGGAAAGTAAGTGTCTTGGATATGCAAACCACCAATAGAGCGTAGGAAAGTAAGTGTCTTGGATATGCAAACCACCAATAGAGCGTAGGAAAGTAAGTGTCTTGGATATGCAAACCACCAATAGAGCGTAGGAAAGTAAGTGTCTTGGATATGCAAACCACCAATAGAGCGTAGGAAAGTAAGTGTCTTGGATATGCAAACCACCAATAGAGCGTAGGAAAGTAAGTGTCTTGGATATGCAAACCACCAATAGAGCGTAGGAAAGTAAGTGTCTTGGATATGCAAACCACCAATAGAGCGTAGGAAAGTAAGTGTCTTGGATATGCAAACCACCAATAGAGCGTAGGAAAGTAAGTGTCTTGGATATGCAAACCACCAATAGAGCGTAGGAAAGTAAGTGTCTTGGATATGCAAACCACCAATAGAGCGTAGGAAAGTAAGTGTCTTGGATATGCAAACCACCAATAGAGCGTAGGAAAGTAAGTGTCTTGGATCTGTAAACCACCAATATAGCGTAGGGAAGTAATTGTCTTGGATATGCAAACCACCAATAGAGCGTAGGAAAGTAAGTGTCTTAGATATGCAAACCACCAATAGAGCGTAGGAAAGAAAGTGTCTTGGATATGCAAACCACCAATAGAGCGTAGAAACGTAAGTGTCTTGGATATGCGAACTCCCAATAGAGCGTAGGAAAGTAAATGTATTGGATATGCAAACCACCATTAGATCGTAGGAAAGTAATTGTCTTTGATATTAAAACACCCAATAGAGCGTAGGAAAGTAAGTGTCTTGGATATGCAAACCACCAATAGAGCGTAGGGAAGAAGTCGTCTCTTTTCGGAACCAAATATCAACGTAGGGAAGTATGCGTCTTGAACGTGAAAATATTACCAATATACACTTATGTAAATTATAATTACTTTTTGAATTTACAATATCTTCAAAAGTTAAGTTGAAAGGATGAAGTAAAGATACAAATCTGAATAATATTAACTAATATATACAAATATGTCTGTAGGACACAGATGCCCCCTATATATCATTTCACACACAAATAATTGTTGTGAAGCAGACACACTGACCAAAATTAACATAAAAACCTTATTTATTTAGTGATTGAAACTTTTATTCTGTGGTCCAAAATCAGCGACATTTATATATAACGTGTCAAACAAAGTTATCTCATTGGTTTATATGTACTTTTTGCACCCTCATGAACAATTTAACAATAGTTCAAATTGTTCATGATTGTAAGTACCCATCATACATAATATTTGTCCTAATAAATATATACAGTAAACCATATATTTATAAATTTAGGTAGGACTAAAATTCCAAAATAAATTACGGAACGGTTTACTTAAAATTAAGTTTATATGTCATTTCCGAAGATACAAGACACACATGTCTCATATATTATACTGCTAAGAGGAAAGCGTTGCTTAATGAGGAAGAAATAAAGCCTTAACAAGAAAAATGGGGCTTTGGACACATTTTTTCCGTGTTTTCACATATGCATTTACAAACTCGTGAACTCGACATAAAACGGTTAAGCAAGTGACATAGTTGAAACATTGTGGTAAGATAAATTTAATCTCTCCAAATATTACTTTATTGACCCGGTTTCAAACTGTACGGTGTCAGAAACATGCCGCTTGACTAAAATATTACGATACGCTTAAAGCGTTTGTCTTTTGAATAAAATAATTGTAATCAAATCCAGATAAGCTTTTTGTAAATTAAAAGCGTACATTTTGTTCTATAAATGCTTAACTTTAAGTTGTTATGCATTTATTTGGTAAAGTGTTTACACTGAATGGCACCCAGTGACATACTTGTGTTAACGACCAATTGGAAACGGACTGTTCAGTTATTGTAGTTATACGTGGGTTGATATATTCTCGCACTGATATACTACTGCGAGGCAAATATTAAAACAATGCAAACTGTAATTTGGTACCGCAGTGTTCAGTTTATGTAGAAAATGCCGAGTTTATTTGTCATCATGACGTAATGTAATGATACACGGGAAGTGTAATGTTGTCTTATCGAATAATTAATAGAGCTTGTCTAATTAATTTTATATGACATTACACACGGAAACGTATATGGTACACACCGATAATATGATCATGCCGGATTAGTTTATATCGACTTACTGTGAAATAACATGGTATGTCGTCATAGTTTTGTAGGTTGTTCCCACTTAATTTTACTCGCCATAACGACATAAAGTTAAAGTTTCGACGGAATTGTTTCCGGCTTTTCCCGAAAATATATTTGGTAAGAAAAATCTAGGCAATCGCACCAATATTATGTTGACGGGGCTTTATCTGACTTGCAAAGTTGTTGTTTATATATTGAACAAACTCACAATGATATGTCCCTAAAATCATTTCGAGATCCAGTGATCCCCGCAGATATTATTCAAACATTTTTAAAGGACGCTCTTTGTCCACTTAAATGTTATCGACTCGTCTTCATATGATATATAAGCTGTCATCCGGACGCAGAAAATAATACAACAAGCAATCCCTCCTTCAGTTATATTGACATGTCAACATTAAGTTACTTGCAAGTCATCAAGATATATGTCGGCATACAGTAAACAACACAAAACTTGTTAAATATACAGGGCGGCTAAAGGATAAAATATCGTCGGAGATTTAGGCTGTTATGCAACATGCGGGTTCTTTAAGTCTTGAAATCTTATCCTATTTCGACACATAAACATATTTTTTTTTGCGTCATGTTCTTGTGAAACTGACTCGCCATCGTTGTTTTAGTCGACACATTGAGTTATGTTTTACGCCATGACACCTTTTTCATATCATGCCGTCATAGAATTTTAACATCATCACAGCTTCAGGGTGTACCATATACGTTTCCAAGTTCATGGCGACAAAACTGAGGACGTCATGTCGAGATTTTGTGCGTGTCGTTAAACATCTTTTTAACCTGATTTTTAATATTGATTTAAGAACAATCGAAATAAAGACTGACAAAACATTATTAGTAGGGATTAATGAAATGCATGTCCTGCAACGATAGAGAATACGTTTTTATTACAAGCATCAAATATTAATAATAAATTACACAGTTAATGTATGTAACGGAAAGTGTTTATAAATTGGAGTTCAATATAATAACTCATAAGAACATATGACAAAAAGATATCGTTTGAAAATGAAAAAAGACAAATATATTTTTCTTTGTGTGTTAGTGGATCTATGAAAATCAAATTAACATGCATATGTATTTGTATAAAGTTTCTTACTTTATACAGATTACTAGAGGATTATGGTGTATAGTCATGTACATATTGTGAGGCGAAAATGTGTATGTATTTTGTCAAGAATTAATTGTTTGTGTCGTTAAAAAGATAAATGTAGTTTTTGAATTATTTTAAATATAAAGATATTATATTCGCACATTTTCAAGTTTTTGAGATATCGTTAACATGGAAAAACTGTTCCTTATCTATAAAACTCATGTACCTTTAATTAAAAAAAATATCATAAGTTCATCAAATTAAAGATAGAGATTACAACAACAACTTGAAAACAAAGCATACGTGATAATAAACAAAGATAACACTGCAACATGGAAGAAATGAACAAATGCGTGTCGTGTGTTAGTCAATGAAAGATGTGCGTTCCAATTTACATTTTAATCTTACAGAGCGGGTTTAACTACAAAATGAAACAAATATTTAAAAACATGTATTGTTTATCTTGATACAATTTATAACAACCATAAACGTATGAAAGGCTTTAAAATATTTTTTTCCATTAAAAGGGAAGCAATTTTTTGCTATGCCTTAGGAACAGTATACTTTGGAGAATATAAGTAGGGTTTTGTTACCAATCTATTACTAAAATTTCAATTATTCGTTGTTGTTTTTTTTAAATATTATCCGCCATAAGCTGCCGTAAAAAAATGTTTTTTAAATAGCAACTGTATGTGAAGCACGTTTATAGCATTGCCAAAATAGCAATTTCAAACAAATATATATATATATGTTTTTTTTTAAATATATATTAATGCCGTATTTAAAGCAAAATAATTCGTATATAAGTCTAATAATCCATGTTTTTAAAGACGGCTTCATACGTTTAACAATTTTCGTACATATTATTTATTAATAAACTTTTCGTTGCAAATATTTGCGAGTCCCCAATTGTGTCGGAATATTGGTATGGAACCTCTGTCTTTGTCCATTATTTTCTATCGTGGACATCAATGATACACTGTTCACCTGTGAATCCTGAAGCACAGTTACACGTGTAACCGTTAACAAGGTTGATACAGGTTCCGTTGTTTCGACATGGGGCGCTAACACATTCGTTGACATCAATGGTGCACTGTTTCCCTGTGAATCTAGAAGGGCAGGTGCACTTGTAACCGTTAACAAGGTCGATGCAAATTCCGTTGTTTTGGCATGGGGTGCTAACACATTCGTTTACATCAATGGTACAATGTTTTCCTGTGAACCCCGAAGCGCATTTACACGTGTAATCGTTAACTCGGTTGATGCAAGTTCCGTTGTGTTGACATGGGGCGCTAACACATTCGTCGACATCAATGGCGCACTGATTCCCTGTAAATCCAGAAGAGCAGATGCACTTGTAACCGTTAACAAGGTCGATGCAAGTTCCTTTGTTTTGACACGGGGCGTTAACACATTCGTTGACATCAATGGTGCACTGTTTTCCCGTGAATCCAGAAGAGCAGATGCACTTGTAACCGTTAACAAGGTCGATGCAAGTTCCTTTGTTTTGACATGGAGCGCTAACACATTCGTTGAGATAAATGGTGCACTGTTTTCCCGTGAATCCAGAAGAGCAGGTGCACGTGTAACCGTTAATAAGGTCGATGCAAGTTGCGTTGTTTTGACATGGGGCGCTAACACATTCGTTGACATTCATGGTACAATGTTTTCCTGTAAATCCCGAAGCGCAGGTGCACGTGTAACCGTTTACTAGGTCGATACAGGTTCCATTGTTTTGACATGGGTCGCTTATACATTCTCGAATATCAGTCATGCAATTGTACCCAGTATAACCAAGCGCGCAATTACACATGTACGCGTTTATGAGGTCGATGCAAGTTCCGTTGTTCCGGCATGGGTGTCCCGCGCATTCGTTAAGGTTCTGCATACAGTCATTACCAGTGTAGCCCGGGAGGCAGTTGCATTTGTTAGGGGATGAACAGGTTCCATTATTAAGACACGCAGGAGAACAGCTTGCTGAAATATTCCAAGTAATTCCATTTAACGCTTGTGCATTTAAATCGGAGTTAATTTGATTACCACATGCCTCTAAATACTAAATATTACATTGGAAATGATCAGTTAAAATGTTGGCTCACACTTTGAAAACATATTCGAGGCTCAGTCAACCAACTCATTTTCTTTGCGCTGAATGTTTATTTGTATTTCTGTGTTTTGACTTTCGACTTGTAAATATTTTCTGTGTCATACTGTTTTGCAATCGATACATTGTCACAAATGATTGGTCATTTGCTATGACGAAGTTTCTCTGGGACAGGTACAGCGGAGATAGGACTGGAAGTATATTAATTACCAGAAAAATGAGCGTATGAGCGTGTTTAAAATGGTGTCCAAAAATGTAAGCCCTTGTCGGTCGAGCTTCACCAGAATTTTCATTGGTTTAATCTCGTTTTGGCCTAGCATATTTTGAATATTTATAGGTAGAACCACGTACCGGACGCAAATTAACGTTTAAACCGAGATTTTGTTTATTTTATTGACGGGGTACACGCTCTATTGCACCAGAAAACTAATGGGAATCTTTTCTACTATTATAAAGTAAAAACATCATGTGTCATTAAGTATTTTGTCTCCGTATAAACTGAGCGATATTGAATGAATGCGGATTTAACATTGATTTACGAATAACAATGTTTTTCATTTAAAATAAAGGGTATTTATATATAACGTACTGATTGCAATGTTGCAATGTTAAACATAATTTGACAATTTAATAATAATCACTAAGAAGCTCTTCAAGAGAAAATTAGGAAGCACTGGCTGAGTTTTCAATCGATCGCATATTTAAATGAAATAATATTAAGGTTCTTTCGAAGTTTCGCGTAATGTCAAAAATCAACCACACTCGCATGATACGATTATGCGTAAATTGTCATGTCATTTCTTACAGTACACTATCTTAACTTTAAATATTTAGAAACATTTAGTATGGTATTCTCGAGTCTAATTAACATACAATCAATATAAGAGTGTATATACTTTATGGGTATAGAGGTGTAATGTACTACCTACGCTCTAAAATGAAAAGTATCAAAGTGTGTTAAAAACCTTAATGTCGATTACTCGCATCTGGAGGTTATGTAAAAGAAATTATTAAACAGTAACTATTAAGCATACACTTTTTTAAAGCTGTGTTCAGTCTTTTGTCGAATACGGCAGTAGTTTCAGACATGTGGCAAATATATTATAATACTGTGGTGTTAAATATCCAAACACATACACCTGTCTCATCAGCATTTAAGTCTTATCATTAGTAATTATTATGTATTTCATTGGTGACAAATGGTCAACCGCTTATCAATTAGCAGGGAGAAAGGAAAACGACATCACGATCACACATACGTAAAACTATGGTCACCGCCTTGGAACAAGCAATGTAAAGCGCAGCCTTGCGGGACTACACTGAATCCATTCGTGGCACAAAACCTCACACATTGCATAGAGTTATTCGCGTCAGTAGCATAATTTTCAAAATTAGCTCCTATTGCTTGATTTGGAATTAGATGCCATGAGTCTAATGCGTGTAAAGTGTGTGAATAACTCAGCGCCAAGTTTGAATCTCCTCCACACCAGTTAAAGCCCGCTTCTCTTTGAAACACAAAAACAACACTGGAAAATTGCAAACAAAAAACCACAATCATTTCTTTAAACGAATTAATCAGAGGCTGAGCGTAAGAACGACCAAGGCAACAAATGCATCATTTGTACAGCCGTATATTCATATATTTATATGTAATATATTATAACGTCAGGTTTGATTTGAACATTTGTGTTCAAATATCAACGTTTTTTGTGTATATTGTAATCAACGTATGAATATTTCCTTAAATAATATAAGAATTAAAAGAAATAAACAAATTAACCGACATCATACACGTATGATGTTCATCGCATTGGAACTGATAACGTCAAATAACTGTGTATGTATTTACTGAATTAATTACATGTTATTGAATGACGCAAATTTTCGGTTATCTGATGTGCATTTCTGTTTTAAAAGGAAGTGTGAACCGATTATTTTCTTAAAATGATAGTTCCATATGTCAAGGGTTCGAACCCCACTCATGGGAGCGTTCCTTTAATCTCCCCCAAAGACACCAAGTACTGGTTCTAGTTCCAGGAAACGGACTCGAGAGCGTTTATATAAGCCTACGGCTTTCGATGCAATCGAGCTAAAATTAGTAGGTTTAAAACTAATATATGGAACAATAATCTTCTTCTATTATTGTTTAATTTGTGATTCTATGAAGATATGTTTTCACTTTAATGTTTTTTGATACATATGGGCAAAATTTGGTATTCGGGACCCCTTGAAACCAGTTTATATTCCGATTGCTCTAAAGATTCTGATGCGGTAATCCCTTTTTATTTGTTTTGTTTTGTAAAGCATTTCTGCGTCTCTCTGATATATTGATTATCTGCAACTTGCAACTTATAAAGGACCCCGTGCTGATAGTACGTTTCCCCCCTGCGGGTGCAGATGCAGTTTTACTTTGGTAATATATTCGGCTTATATGTCGCTGTTTATTGATCTTTGAAAATGATAGGCTGCAAGCCGATCATTCTTGATCCTAGTTTTGTTGAAATATTCAAGCGACCAATATGTGTTAGTATAACAGCGACCTAGAAAAAAGCGCTATACACGTGTAAAATAATCCTAACGAAAGACTTCTGTTTGTAAAACACTGATAGGGTATTAATGTCCTTTACTTGCCAATCAATCCGTATACATACATGTATACATGTTTCTCTTAACCGTTTGGTTGTTTGGCGTACGGATTTTCGTTGACATCTTTTTTATAGCGCAACCGCGTGTTTTTATTTACAAAATCCATAATTTGGCAACACTCTCCTTGATTTGAAATCTATCTAATGGTCAACTGACGCCGATACTTACGTATGCTGCAGTTGTAATCACCCTTATGAGTCCAACCATCCGCACATCTTTGGCCAGTCTCCCATTTCCAGCATAAGTAAGGCCACAAATGGCTGCATCCCCTATAAACCATTTTTTAATATGTTCATTGAAATATAGTTTTATTCCAATGACGTTATTCACTACACTTTGTTTTGTGTAATTTACACACGACATAAAAAAACTCTCTCATTAGCAGTATTATAAACAATAGAATATACAAGAGCTATGTTTGTCATTAATTAAAAAAAAACATATACCCTTTGATGCAGTGATTTTACAATCAATGTTGTTATTGGACTTTTGATATTCAGCGTTAACAATGACTTTTAATACAAATTCAATAAATAATCCTTGTTTAGAAATAATTTCATCCTTCAGCGAACTATAGTGTATTCACCTTGCGGAATGTGGATATATGCTTTCGCATTCATATACATATGACAGTAATGTAGTAATGGCAAGGTATGTATGCAATATAGTTGGCTGGTTTTATTATGAAAAACTCTTTATTGACACGGAAGATTTTCTCACTGTGTAGATGGTAAACCGCATCAGGTATGACCAATTTATATACATGCCCGTAATTTTATTTTGGTAAAAATGTTTCCTTTCGTTAAAATTAAGAAATCCCCATTTGTTAAATAATGGGTTTACATTTAGCTATTTTAGCATGATGTTTAAAAATACGTCAAAAAATTAATTAAATTAGTAATTCAGTACTGTTTAAATAACAGTTCAAAATTTCAAACTCACGTGCGCATGTTCATGGCACACAAACGGTCATACCCATGGAAGTAACCACAACCACCCAAGTTTGAACTATCAGCTTCAGTCAGTAGGTAATTTGAAGACGATGAACATTAAATGCTAATTGTTGACAAAACTAACAATGAATAATTGACCAAGTCTTTTTGCCATATGCTGTTATTTACTTTTTAGATTTGCAAGATGGACACTACTAAATCAAATTTAACAATTGTATAATTTTGCATTGGTAAAACATGTTGTTACATTGTTTTCATGTTTACGAGTTGAATGGTTCATGTTGCTGGGTGTTTGCTTATACAATTAGATCAATATATAATGTACAAGGTAGGGCCAATATATTTGAATAAGCCTAAACAAGTGTAACCGTACAAATTAATATGTATGTACAACTAGTTTGATTTTCTTATTTTTTGAAATCATGTATTCTTTAAGTGAGTAACAGTCAACTTTGTAATAAAAAACCGCGTTTAAATTGAATTACCGATATTTGTTCGTTAAGCAATTGACGTTTGTGTGTAATGTTAACATATATTTCATGTGGTCTATGAAGGTATATCACATAGAACATGCCTACCTACAAAGTTGGCTCATAGTTGAAGGAAGTGGTCACTTACTTAAGGCATTGATTTGGCAATGTTTGTATGAACTTATGTTTAGTATGTCTAGTATATAGTGACTCTTAAAATTCCTCGCCATTAACATGATATTTTGTACCTTACTGTTGACTAACACATTTGCAGCAGGTCCATAAAAAGTTAAAATGTTTCTATACTTTTCAATCTTAATAGTATGTACATTTTTGAAAACAAGTTGTATCGAAAGCGATTTTATTGAAGACTAAACTTTCATAACATATCATAATAACTACGTTATGTAACCGAACTTGTCGGTGTGTTTAAATGTCTGATATAAATAAAAGAAAAACTAATTGGTACATTTGGCTAAAAGCATTATGTCATTATAAATACAGATGTACTTTGGTCGAGTCCTGATTTACGTTAACTCTAGTATTGCACTGTTATTAACACTGCCTTGATTAAGAACTACATCCCCACTATGAGTGTGTGATGGGGTTGTGTGTAAAAGAACCACTTCGTCCCATAAGCTGGTGTGTCCATCTTTCTTCCCTGTAACTTGTTAGGACTGTATTTTGAATTGATGAATTAGAAAATTAACAAAAAAATGGCACAAACGTTCACGTAAATGAGACAGATTGTCACACTCAAAAACCACGTGGTAATATGAAAGGTTAAGGCCAATCTTTGTGAAATGAGGCGTTGTTAGCAAAAACTTGATTTGTCAAATAGATCTTGTCCGTTCTATACATTCATATTGACTTGAAAGCAATCAAAATGCTAGTAATTTGGCACACATGCTCGCCTATATGAGTCGCTGTGTTTAGCCCTATACACACTTAGCTATTTTCAGGTCAAGGTCATACTTATAGATCAAAAGGACAGTCAACAGCACTATTTCTTGGCCTCTCTATAAATTAAGAGTTAAAATTACTAAAATAAATTACTGTGAACTGTTGACTTTTTGCTTAATTAGCCACGGGCTAATTTCTGCTTTGAATGTTGCCACCTGTTACCAAGGATTATCAAAATAATTTAAGTAAAATACATTTTTATGTTTATCATTAACCAATTATTTTCTTGTGAACAACCGGGCCCAGAATACAACAGTGGCAAGATACACTATTGGATCAGTATTCCAGATAATGTAATTGTCTCTCTGTTTGTGAGGAGTAGGCTTCCTAAACAAAAAAGTGATGATAGACTCTAGGAGTTTTAAGTAGTTAACCAGGAGTTATATCTCTTTCATTGCTTTTGGTTTTAAGTTTCAGTTTTTAAGTACGCTGAAGAAGAGAGAACAATAGCCTTGCTATGATAAGCAAAATTCATAGAACGGCTCAATTGTATATTTATCATGAGAAAATAATTATATAGAATTTTTATTTGTTTTATGATTAGCCATGTGGAGAATTAGTTGCCAAAATTACCAGTGACATTGCTTTAATGCATTCATGCACACATGTATTTTGTTGTGCCCTCTTCCTTTCATCCGGCACATACTTCGTTTCCATGGGAGATCAAGGACACTAATTATCCAAATTTATATTCATCAACCCTGTAGATTCAATTTCGCAAAATGTTAAGTCGTTCCTATTGCTTTTCATAAAGCTATTGTCTTTTCATTATTTATATGACATTCTTATACTTGTGTATGGACCTTTTTATATGAATTCATTTTCCGGTTATTTCACCCAACGAATTTTCTGCATACTACCCTTTGCTTATCGGTATTTTATAATGTGTGTTTCGTTTCCACGCAAGGTCCATCCATAATGACCCAAATTTAATAAGACTGTATATACAGCATCCTTTAAAGGTTGACATACCGTTCCAGTAATTTTCAACGAGTCATTGATTTCCCATTGAGATCAGAGATCAGAGACTTCATACAATAATGATTCTATTTATGTTTTTTAACTTCATATAATGGAATCCTTATACGTTGAACATATGCACATGTTCTACTTGTTCCGCTCAAATGATTTTTGTCAGGAAATAATTGTAATTTTATTACAAATAGATGAGATGTATTGGCTATTTTGGTTTTGTTTCTGCTCGATTTCTCAGAATGCAATGATCCCAATTGCATAAAACGTTATTTTCTTGGCTATGGATTAGACCTGAGTATGTTGTCATATTGTTCCTGTTCAATACTTTTTCTGGCATAATATAATTATTAGCCCTAACTTTTCAATTTTTTTTTTTGACAATTTATCGTACTAGGGTTATTTCACTCTAGTGGTAAAAAAAGAGTAACATTAAAGTTAAATTGTAAACACTGAAAGTTTATTTCTGATTCATACTTATTTGCTGCTGGTTAAAATCACTTTCTCACAAACATATTTCCATGATGTAACATGATGTCAAAAGTTACAACATGGACATATGTTTGTGAGAAAGTGAGTTTAACCAGCAGCAAAATATAAAACAGCAAAAACAAAAGTTCTGTTTAATAAATAAAATGTTCACAGTAATTTATTTTAGTAATTTAAACTTTTAGTTATAGAGAGGACAAGAAATACTGCTGTTGACTGTCCTTTTGATCTATAAGTATGACCTTGACCTGAAAATAGCTAAGTGTGTGTAGGGCTAAACACAGCGACTCATATAGGCGAGCATGTGTGCCAAATTACAAGCATTTTGATTGCTTTCAAGTCAATATGAATGTATAGAACGGACAAGATCATTTTTGACAAATAAAGTTTTTTGCTAACAACGCATCATTTCACATAGATTGGCCTTAACCTTTTATATTACCACGTGGTTTTTGAGTGTGACAATCTGTCTCATTTACGTGAACTATTGTGCCTTTTTTGTTAATTTTCTAATGCATCAATTCAAGTAACAGTCCTGACAAGTTTCAGGGAAAAAAGATGGACACACCAGCTTATGGGACGAAGTGGTTCTTTAACACACACACCCATCGCACACTCATAGTGGGGATGTGGATCTTATCAAGGCAGTGTTAATAACAGTGCAAGACTAGAGTTAACGTTAATCGGGACTCAACCAAAGTACAATTGTATTTATAATGACATAATGATTTTAGCCAAATGTACCAATTTGTTTTTCTTTTATTTATATCAGACATTAACACTAGCAAGAAATTCGTCTATGTATTGTAAAGTATATGATTGACTGGCTCATGGGATGTGCTTCTCTGTAAATGTAGTAAACACCCATTTAAGGAAGTTATTTTTACTTCAATAATAATTTGGCAAATACAAGTATAGGGAAGATATGTACCCATTATGTTTTTACTACAAAAAGGAAGTTTTTGATGTGTTTATTGCAAAGCCTCGCACGAAACGGAAATAAACAAGCAATCTAAACAAAATCATCTAACCTAGCATACATCACGAAACAAAACCTACATAATCCCGCGCTTTTATTTCAGTATGATGTGTGTGTGCCCTTACTCACTTAACGTTCTTGTACTTATGCTTAGGGCTTATACTACTCAGAACAAGGCATTGAAGCATGAAATACTGTTTATTGTTTATTGCAAAGCCTCGCACAAAACGGATATAAACACGCAATCTAAACAAAATCATCTAAACTAGCATACATCACGAAACAAAACCTACATAATCCTGCGCTTTTATTTCAGTATGATGTGTGTGTGCCCTTACTCACTTAACGTTCTTTTACTTATGCTTTGGGCTTATACTACTCAGAGCAAGGCATTGAAGCAATGAAATACTATAGTATTTTACCAGTGAAGCCTGAACCAAGTAAAGAGTGTGCACTACAAACTCTCTAACTATAACTGTTCAAACATTTATGACCACGTGGTCAGGATTAGAACGACAAACCATTTGGACTCAACCAGTTTTATGAAGATTGGGCAATAAATGTTGCGTTTAAATGTTCACAAGCTTTTTCTTAAATTTGAGCCAGTGACCTAGTTATTGAGCTCACGGGAGCCCGTTTCGAACTCAGCCGACCTATAATTGCGACAAATGCTCTGACCAATGTGTATCAAGATATGGCGATAAATGTTGCCTCACAATTGTTGCCAGCTATTTCTTTAATTTGACCTAGTTGTTGACCTAACGTAACCTAGTTTTATACTTGATCGAGATATGATCTGGACAAATGTTCTGAGAAATGTTCATGAAGATACGTTTTAGAGTGTTAACAGGGTTTTACCATAGCCAAATAAGGAAAACTCCCCCCCATCCCTTTGGCTATCAATTCTTGCAGCGAAATGTAAAAATTATCAAACTCGGGGGAGACATCATAAGAGCAAAATATAGGCTTAAAATATTACATGTACAGTGTTCACATTTTTACATTATAGTCATATTACAAAAACTGTACCTCCTCTGGAAGGCGATATTTTTCGACGGACCGAAACTAATTTAAAACTCGGCAGAAATATTACTATAACGAATGTTCTGATAAAGTTTCATGAAGACTGGGCAATAAAAAAAAACGTCTACATGTTTATGTTTTACTAAAGCTATATATGGAAAACCGCCCAGACCCCCCATGTTATCAACGGACCGTAAACGTTTTGAAATCGGTTGAACTGTCAGAAGGAAATCTGTTTAGATAAGGTTTTGTGATGATATTGAAAAATAATGAACTTTTAGAAAGTTAAGAAGTGTTTCCTTAAAGTTGACATAGTGAGATTGTTCTCTTCACATCACGTTAATCGTTTCGAATTCGACCGAAATATCCTTAGTACAAATATTCCGACCAAATTTATTGAAGATTTGACAATAAAAAAGTCAAAATCCCTACACATGAAGGTGGACGATATTAAAAGTGGAAATTGCGTTAACCTTAAGTGAAAATCAGATCAAATTCTATTGTTCTCTAGTCAATTCATTTTTTCTAGCCTTTAGAAATGATTATCAATGCGAGTGTGTTTTTTATATAAAAATCCAAAGCTAAGAACAACCGAACTTGTAAAAATATCAGATATTGTCGTTCACTTGCACACATTTTCAACCAATAAAAGCGAGGTTAATTATATGTCATAAACTACTATTTCTTATTTAAGTGGCATGTTAACATATTTTCATATTTTGCACATGCCGAATCTACAACTAATTTCTTATGTTACGAATAGCATTTATTAGTTGTAATAGCAAAAAAAAACTAGACTAAACTATATGATCCTGCCTGGGATTCCAACCCAAAAATCAAATGTCGAATATATTTGAAATTAAGCTGAAAATGACTGCGTTTATTTGCGTCTACATGGAATATAATGCTTTAGTTTAAAGTGTTTTACAGACCTGTGAACAAAGTAAATCTTGAACTGCGTCTTATTCCAAAATCTCTTTTTCTTTGATATGCAAAACAGTATCTACAGCTCCATAAATGTTTTTATTTTTTATAATATTCTACTGTGTAGACCTTGTTTCGTTTCCGTGTGTTGTAACATGATAAAACTTACCAAACTTGAAACATGCAAGCGTAACAAGTCGATAGCGCTTGCTGTTGGTAATTCTGCAGATTCCTAAAATTGTAACAAAAAAGTGTTGAAAAAGTCATAATTAGTGCATATATGTTAAATATGTATGCATTTTGAAATCTAAATTAATTATTGTTATCAATTTTGAAAAGTTTGATATGAATACAATCAATGGCCACTTGAAAACTGTTTTATTAACTTAAAAATAGTGAAGCTCAACGATTTAAAAAATCATAATCAGACATTAATGAACAAATAAATAAAAGCAATATTAATAATGCCAGTACATAATAACATATCATAAGTTTTGTAATACAAATTGCAATAAAACTTATTCTGGTACAATCCTGCTCTGATTTGTAATTTTTATTAACAATAATGTTCAATGACTCGTACCCTGTCCAGTTTTGTGCCTCTACATTAAATTCCGAAAAAATAGCGATAATCGCAACACAATATAAACTAACAACCATTATGTGAGTTTACCACAGCTCTGTCCATATTCGAATGCTGAAACGAAACGGTTCGAATAAGAGACCGCCTCTGTACACTTCGGTTTATTATTGGGCTTGGAAATGTGCGCTTGTGTAACTTGAAACCTAACAAGAACCGTACATAATCAGTTAAGAACAAATTCGCAAGCGTTTTGTTATATTGAAATGGCCTTACAGCATGTGTGTGTCCTGAACGTGTATATTTAAAGATGTTTTTGCTTTTGGTCACTTTAATGAACTAAAAGACCGGTTAATGTTATAACAAAATCTCTCTCCTGAGAAAGTTTATGGAGTTGTATTATTAATGCATGTATTTCATTTTATTTGATTGAACAACAGTATTCGGAGGAAAAAACTACCCACATCGCGTTTGTTTTTCTTCAAAATATATGTCTAGTGTATTAACGCTGAATCGTTTGTTATTTTTTTTTTAATTTAGGGCTTAAAGTGTTTTCCCTCAACGTTTTTAACACTCTTCTAAAGTGTTTAGAATACCAGCTTGTTGAATGAGTAAACAAGGGTTTATGCATCCAAAGGTTGCGGCGAAAATGGTAAATATTTCTATCAGCGAGTAAATAACGTGAAATAAAAGAACGCCGTTTAAGTCAGACACTATTCATTACAGTGCTGGGTGAACGTATTTGATATTTATGACCGCTTTCTATGAAATGAATGTGAAACCAAGGAAGGTCTTATGTTCTATGAGGAAATGTATGATCTTGCAATTGACAAAGTTTCTGACTTTTCCAAAAACTAAGGGTATGATTCGAACCTTTACCCTAGCACTTTTAGCTTTCCTATGCCATTTAAACGTCAGACTATAGTAAATATAAAGTTCGAACAATCGTGTTCACTTTACCAAGTACAATTTCGCTGGGAAATGTTTCATATTATTTAGTTTGTTGTACAGTAGTAAAGCGTGTCTCCTCGTATTTACAGATTGTGTAGTTTACCCGATCAAGTATGCAACTTGTGTTTTCGTCAATAGCAATTTTATACTTTGTCCATTGACCTTCTTTGGTTTCACATTCTTTCTATTGACGTCAGTCATAAATATTAATTACCGTAATTACTCTAAGTTTTCGGACCCTGACTTTAAATGTTTGGACATCCTCTTTCTTTTTAGCCAGAATAAAAAAGTGACTTCTGTGTTTTCTGTAATTGTTGTAACATTAAAGCAATATCACATACTTAATAAGGTAATAGTTATTCACCCTAACAATAGTTTTCATTCTATTTTGGTAGGGAATCTTAATGCATGTTTTTGGGAAGTAACTTAAGTGTTTATTTTATTTCACGGTATCTTACTGTCTCTTCTATAGAACAACAGTACACTACTTATATGTCTTTATAAAGGTGGCATCAACCCTATAATGATCCTGATAGGCAGATGGACAAAGGCTCAAAATCACATTTGCAGTTTGGCATATCAGCAGAACAAAACTCAAACGGACTATGTGCATTCATTTGCATATATTTTCCTGTTTACACGTCTTAAGCAAATATTTTTCCTTGTTGACAATTACTTAAATTACAGATGAGGACACTAAATGTGTTTTGTCTTCCTAGTTAAAAAATGGGCTGTTCGGCTAGCTATCTCATATCAGCAACTTATCTGCCAATTGTACATTGCGCCAATCATACATCTTTAATTTTTCCCTTTGTGCAACACAAGTGTTTACCTTTGGATTCCGTGTTTGATACATTTGATACCGAAGAAGGTTGTCTTTTGCGTCCGGGTAGGAACACAAAGAGGGAAGTTATAACACCATCAACGTATGATGTTATTCGCTGCATGGACACAATTTATTTGCCTTTTTTTCAACAACATTATTCTTTTCTAACATGATCTTTGCTGAAATGATGTATACGCCAAAACAAAATTAAATCTCAACTAACAACACAGAAAGAGCACGAAAACGTAGAAAGAAATACATAATAAGCAGGATTTATTTTTAACACTTATCCGTAAATTTTACCAATAAAGTCTAATTTCAGGCAACTACTCTGCTTGGGGACGTGTGAACGTTATGTGTGGCGTCAACCTAAACTGTTTTTGCCGTTATTATATGAAACAGTCATACAATACATAACCTAACCTAAGTTGATCGTTAAGTTATATAAACTTTTTACTCCTCCAATGCCGGTCCCAAGCCCGCGATGAAGAAGGAGGAGAGTTGTGCGTAGGGCCAGCACCCCGACCATGTAAAACAAACTACGCTACAGAAACCCAAACCACAGCAACACAACATGATCATTGACGGTATCGACCCGGGGGAGAGCGCGTGAAACACAGAAAACTGAGGACAAACCTACTCTTCTCCAAGAACGTCTTACGGATAGGATTTTTGAATGTGCGAACATTATACGAATCGGGAAGGGCAGCTCAATTGGCCAGGGAAATGGAGAAGTTCCGCCTAGACATCATGGGCTTGAGTTAAGTAAGTTGGACAACAGCTGTAAAAGTCATGCTAGCCACTGGCCACACTCTCCTGTTCTCTGGACCACAAAACGAAGAAGACAAACACCACAACGGGGTCGGATTGCTTCTCACATAAACTGATTACAAGATCCTTCTTGAATGGGAACCAATCAATGACAGGATCATGAGAGCCAGGTTCAACTCAAAGTTCCAGGAAGTGACCATCATTCATTATATAAACCAGTCAGATGACAACACCAAGGAAGACTTCAATGGTCACCTCCAGACCGTACTAGATCAAGTCCCAAAGCGCGACATCACTATATTCATGGGAGACATGAACGCAAAGGTAGGATGTAACAACACAGGAAAGGAGCTCATCATGGGGAAGGAAGGAGTTGGAGATATCAATGAGAACGGAGAGTTATTCAGTGACTTTTGTGGACTGAATGACCTTGTCATAGGTGGCACCATATTTGCTCACAAAGACATCCATAAAGTTACATGGACATCACCAGACAAGTCAGTGAAAAACCAGATTGACCTTTTGGCGATCTCGCGAAGATGGAGGAGAACCCTCAGTGATGTCAGAGCTTACCGAGGAGCAGAGATTGGCTCAGACCATGAACTTCTCATAGCAAAGCTTCGGGTCAGAATTGCAAGGATAAGAAAGCAAGGGAACACCAAGAGTCCACGCTTCGATATCACCCAACTGAAGACGCCTCAGGACAAGCAAGAGTTCTCCATCAGTCTGAGAAACAAATTCGAAGCTCTGGCGGATGCAGACGCTGATTCCCTGGAGAAGAAATAAGACCAGGTAAAGAACACCTTCACATCTGTCTGTGAAGAAAGGCTCGGCTTCCATACTTGAACCCACAGGACCTGGATCTCTGACAGTACCATCACTAAGATTGAAACGAAACGAGCAATTCGTCAAAGACTTCTCCAAGCAAAAAACAGAGAACATACACAGAGATTCGAGACCGATTATATAACCTTACAAAAGGAGGTTAAAAAGAGCTGCAGACAAGACAAACGGACACTGATTGACCACCAAGCAGCTGAAGCAGATAAAGCTGCACAACAAAATGACATGGCTACCCTATACAAGATAACTCGCCAGCTAGCAGGACGCCAAAGCAACTCAAACTCACCAGTGAAAGACCGAAATGGAAACATCCTGTCCAAGCCAGAAGACCAGCTGAAAAGGTGGAAGGAGCACTTTGATGAACTCCTGAACAGGACACCAGTTACGCAACCCCCCACTTTAGAAGAGGGTCTTAACCTGGCAATTAACACAGGACCAATAACCAAACAGGAAATCACACAAGCCATCAACAAGGTAAAGAACAGGAAAGCCCCATGGCCTGACAAAATCCCACCAGAAGCGATGAAGGCATCGACATACGTCACTGCTGACATCATGTTTGACCTCATCCAACAGATCTGGGACACAGAAGAAGTTCCTGTGGAGTGGCAGACAGGATATGTTGTGAAGCTCCCAAAGAAAGGCAATTTGAGCGACTGCAACAACTGGCGAGGTATCCAGCTGCTATCCATGCCCAGCAAGGTATTATCGAGAATCATTCTAGAGAATGAAAACCGAGGTCAACAATCTTCTTAGAAAAAAGCAAGCAGGCTTCAGAGCAGGAAGATCATGTGCAGACCAGATTGCAACGCTTCGAATCACCATCGAGCAATCCATCGAATGGAACTGTCCGCTGTATGTCAACTTCGTCGACTTCAAGAAGGCGTTCGACTTAGTGGACAAAGACACGATCTGAAAAATACTGATGCACAACGGCATCCCAAGCAAGATGGTCAAAATAATTCGGAGCATGTAGAACAACAACCTCTGCAAAGTCATCAACGACATGGACCTCTCTGAACCTTTCAAAGTATGCATCGGGGTAAGACAGGGTTGCCTTCTCTCCCCTATGATTTTCTCGCTAGTCATTGACTGGGTGATGAAAACGACACTGGATACACCAAGAGGAATACATTGGACCCTTCAGAGCAAGCTGGAAGACCTTGATTACGCCGACGACATCGGGCTCCTGTCCCACACTTGCACCCACATGCAGCAGAAAATAGAGAAACTGCAGGAAAAAGTCAGATCAGCAGGGCTAGAGGTCAATATCAGCAAAACAAAATGTCTCAGGATCAATCCAGGCAGTAGACAAGGCATCCACATACATGTAGAAGGGCAAGCCATTGAAGAAGTTGATTACTTCACATACCTGGGCAGTATTGTCAGCAAGACAGGAGGTACAGACGAGGACATCAAGTCCAGAATAGGGAAAGCACGCCACGCATTTGTGACAATGAGACCAGTGTGGAACAATCGGAACATCCACTGGACAACAAAGATCAGGCTCTTTAATACCATTGTTAAGACAGTCCTCCTTTATGGCGCTGAAACCTGAAAAAGGAATAAACGCCTTGACCAGAGTCTGCAGGTATTCATAAACAAATGTCTCAGGAAGATCCTAAGGATACGATGGCCAGAGAAGATTTCAAACCAGGACCTATGGGCAAGAACAGGGCAACATCCGGTTACGAGCTTAATACTGCAGAAGAAGTGGTGATGGATCAGACACATGCTGCGAAGAACCCAACCCAACATAGCAAGGCAAGCACTGGATTGGAACCCTCAAGGACAAAAAAGAAGAGGCAGGCCTACAAATTCCTGGCGCAGAACACTGGACATTGAGCTTCGCAAGACAAAGAGGTCATGGGGAGAAGCAAAAGCCCGGGCCATGGACCGAACCAAATGGAGAGCTGTGGTAAAGGCCCTATGCTCCAAACGGGGCGAAGAGGATTAAGTAAGTAAGTATATAAACATTTTAACATATAAGCAACTAGCATATTCTGGGTTAGAGAACAAATATACAAAAAGAGAGTTATGCTTCTAGTATTACACACATACACGGCTGTCCATCTTGAAACATTTATTGACATTTCAAAAAGCAAAGCGAAAAGAATGACAAAATATGATAATTCCCTTCCGAATGTAGACATACAATGTGGCATAAAATATATTGAGAAAAAATACAACTGTGAGATCAAATTAAGAAAGACATTAACTTGTACATCAAACATACATTATGGTTAATACATTTCAAAAGACAAAAACTGTTCAAAGTGATAAAACATCAACAAACAACCATTCTCTATGGTTTTAAACATAAACAAAAATAAATAAAATGCAAACAAACAATATCTACAAGGTCAATTGTAAATGAATGCTACATTTCATAATTTACCTTTTTACTCCCCTCAGTATGTTGTGCAAGACATCATGTCTTAAAATAAACCAGTTAACCTTTTTCTGCACATACTATGAAATTGGTTAAAACTGTTTCAAAATATCGCGTTCTTATCAACTCTACCCAAACTAGGCTCGATGTATGCATAATCATGTATTCCACAATACATTCATTTGATTAATATTGTCTGGTCGATGAATACAAGGAGATTGTTTGTTTCATCATGTAATAACTTACTCACTGGTTGTTCAGGTATAGCTTAATATTTCAAGCACACAAATTGTTTCAAAATATCTAAATTATATTATCCTTCGTACCTGTCTAACCCCCTTTTAGATGGTTTGAGAAGGGGAAACAAATATACTTTAACTTGTTTTGGCCTTGCAAACGAAATGTAGAATTGTCATCAAGATTTTTAAATGAACAAGTCAGATTTAATTAAGTAGCTAACATGTGAATTGAAACATGTATGCTGTGCTTAAAAATAGTGACAAGTTAACAAGTGCATGCTTACGTTTGACACATCAGTGTCTAGATAAAATGTAAATCTACTTACAGAT